>CAKJTW010000467.1:0-56531 GCA_917880005.1 Nanger dama | reverse complement strand
CATTTATTGCTTGAGATTTTGGATAGCAGCCATCCTGACCAGTGTGAGATGGTACCTCATTGTGGATTTGATTTGCATTCCTCTAATAATGAGTGATGTTGAGCATCCTTTCATGTTTGTTAGCCATCTTTATGTCTTCTTCAGAGAAAGGAATTTAGAATGGAGCAGTAGGCTCCCAAAGGTGGGGCAGGGGAGTAGCCCACATCCCGTGCAGGCAATACTGGGAGGGGCATTGTCCACGAAGAGCTTTATTGTGAGAATAAATCAAGTAAATGTTGGTTCTGGTTCTGATTACCAATCTCCATACTCCAGTATTCTAAAATAATGTCAGTAATTAAATACTTTTCCTGCAAAACCAAAATTCTGTTGGTTTCGTTTTAAACGTTTGTTGTCATATATGTCAGTGTTAATATATTATATATTATCCACAAGGTACAAAGTTTCAGTGTACATAAATATAATGCACACAGCGTATGTGTTCATGTATACACACACACACATATATTCATATGGCCGCAGTTTTAGTGAAGTTATTTTTAAAATTAATTGTATTCTATGAGGGAGTTCATCAAGAGGAATCCCTGTTAAACAATTGTCACCAGTGCAGGCTACCATGGATACCACTGCTCCATTCCACAGAGCATGCTTAACGTTTCGCCAAGGCCTTGAGATCACTTGCTGCACAATCTGTGTTCCCTGAGGGGAGGTACTAATACACACCCCACGTTCAAACCAGTTGATACTAAATTCACAGTGACACCACAAAATTGTCAAAGTGAAGACACACAATGTGCTTTTTATTTAGGTCTAACAGTGAAACAAAAAGCACTCACTGCAAAGTACAAAATTGTTTTTATCTTGAAAAGAACACAAAATCTTCTCTTATATTTGAACAATAAAAATATCTTTCTGAATTAAAAGAACTATAGAGTTTAAATGATAAATTCCATTCTTAATTGTCAGTTATTTTGGGACCATGGAAACAAAGAAAACCAGCCTATGTTAACCGGGGGCTGCTTAAGCTGTATCTCACCCAGATTTTTTTTTAAATTTCTAAACTTTGCAGTCAAATATATATAATAGACAAGGTTTGGAGAGACACACTGTCCCTGCCATGTGACCCATCAGAGTTGACTTAGAGGAGATGAGGATGGCAGGTGAGTTTGAAGGTCTCTTTGGGGAATTATAAATGCCTCATTTCTCCCACCAAAACATCTGAATTGCTGCCTATTCTCCCGTTAGAGGTGTCAGGATAGGGCTGTGTTATGTCATGGCTCACCCAGGTACACTTGCATTGGCTGGTAAAGAGACTTGGTTGACCTCCTAACAGCATGAGGATGTGCCTCCCTGGGAAGGGGTATATATAGGGGTGCTCAGGAGCTCTGAAAAAGCCACTGGGAGGCCTCCAAATGACTAAAGGTGACTGGGAAGACACAGGGCTCCAGATTAGTCATAAAACACCTGCCTCCCTGTTACTCGGGACAGAAAGATGAAGACCTCCTCTCAATTGAGGTCTTAAAAAAAAAAAAAAAAAAGAGTCAAGGTGAGCTGAACCCACCCAAACTCCTCTTTCTTGCCCATTGACCCCACTCCCAGAAAACCCCTCCACTGTCCTATGCCTGGCACATAACCTCTTTTCTCTGCCCACACTCCTTCTCCTGAAACTGTCATTTTCCCATCTACCTTCACCCTTTTCCCCAAACTAATGCCATTTCTCTACCACTCTCTTGTTTTCTTCCTGGTGGCCAGGGTAACTGTGAGAGTGAATAATCACAACTCAGGAAAAGCTGACCAAGAAAACTTCCTCAGAAACTGCTCACCACAAGGAAACTTAAAAAAGAAGAAAAAACCAAAGTCTAAAATCTCTGGATTCAATGCTCCACGGTGAATGAAGAGCTGAATCAGAACGGACAAGAGGAGGTCCCAGAGACTGTGGAGACTCCTGTCATTCCAGGGCAGGACCGGAGGGCAGCCTGTGTCTTCAGAGCATGGTTAGAAACCTCCAGAAATCTTCAGGGGGTCTCGGCTGCTGAGTACTTGCCAACAGTACAGACATTGACCATTATAAAAACCGCATACATTCATAATGAAAATAAAATCAACCTGATGTGAAATTATGTTTGTCTCCGAGTCCTGTGAAAGTGGGGCGGCAGAGAGAGAGCAAGGCAGGCATAAATGTGTAAAGAGGGAGGGAGATGTGGTCCTGTGGCATTGGAGATGGGACCAGAAGGGTCCAGTTTGCCAGAAAGTAGGGAGGAAGAACTGGTTCCAGATTCAGCTTCAGAGATATAATTACCATGGGAGAAGGAGGAAGAGGACCTGGTGTTTCTCTGTACGAGTGCAGAGATGGAAACTTAGCCGGGAGCTGTGTCATGTCTTGGGTGGCAGTGCCATTTTGCTAAAAAAGTCATGGAAAGAAGGTGCCCATAAAAGAATTGAATATTGACATTTGCAGCAACATAGAAGTTATACTATTAAGTAAAATAACACAGACAGAGATAGACAAATACTGTTTGATATCACTTATGGAATCTAAAGACACCACAAAGTAGAGAATATAACCAAAGTGGAGGCTCACAGATATAGAGAAACAATCTACTGGTTGCCAGCGGGGAGGGGAAGAAGGAAGGGGGGCAATACAGAGGTGGGGGATCTGGAGGCACACGGTAGTAGGTGAAAGGTGAGCTCAAGGATGTACTGTACAACATGGGGAAGAGACCCAGTGCTCTGCAACAACTATAAATGAAAAGCAAACTTGAATAACTGTATAATAAGAAAGGAAAAGAATGAAAGAGGGGGGAGGAAGGAGGGAAGAAAGGAAGGAAAATAATGGGGTTTTTGGAGGTCACAAAGTCAACGTTGAGTAGGGCCCCTTCTTAGCAAAGGAATTTAGTTTGTTCACTTTATTTAAATTGTAGGTTAATTACTTTACAATATTGTAGTGGGTCTTGCCATACTTGACAGAAATCCGCTATGGGTGTACATGTGTTCCCCATCATGAAACCCCCTCCCACCTCCCCCTCCCTGTCCTATCCCTCTGGGTCATACCGGTGCACCAGCCCCTGAGCACCCTGTCTCATGCATTGAACCTGGACTGGTGATCTGTTTCACATATGATAATATACATGTTTCAATGCTATTCCCTCAGATCATCCCACCCTCACCTTCTCCCACAGAGTCCAAAAGACTTATCTTTACATCTGTGTCTCTTTTGCTGTCTTGCATACAGGTTTATTGTTACCATCTTTCTAAATTCCATATATATGTGTTAGTATACTGTATTGGTGTTTTCCTTTCTGACTTACCTCACTCTGTATGATGGGCTCCAGGTTCATCCACCTCATTAGAACTGAATCAACTGAATCAAATGCATTCTTTTTAGTGGCCAGGTAATATTCCACGAGTATATGTACCACTGGTTGCTTCCATGTCCTGGCTGTTGTAAACAGTGCTGTGATGAAAATTCTGGTACACGTGTCTCTTTCAGTTCTGGTTTCCTCGGCATTCATGCCCAGCTGTGGGATTTGCTGGGTCATATGGCAGTTCTATTTCCCAGCTTTTAAGGAATCTCCACACTGTTCTCCATAGTGGCTGTACTAGTTTTCATTCCGACCAACAGTGTTAGAAGGTTGTCCTTATTCCACAAACTCTCCAGCAATTATTGCTTGTAGACTTTTTGATAACAGCAATTCTTATGGTAATGAGATGGTACCTCATTGTGGTTTTGATTTGCTTTTCTCTGATAATGAGTGACATCGAGCATCTTTTCTTTTCATTGGGCATTTTGCCTTTCTGGTGTTGGAGCTGCTCGTATATTTTTGAGATTCATTCTTTGTAAGTTGCTTCTTTTGATGTTATTTTCTCCAATTTTGATGGCTGTCTTTCACCTTCCTTTTGTTTCCTTCGTTGTGAAGAAGCTTTTAAGTTTACTTAGGCCCCATTGGTTTATTTTTTAATTTCCATTACTCTGGGAGGTGCGTCAGAGAGGATCCTGCTGTGATTTATGTAAGACAATGTTCTGCCTGTATTTTCCTCTAGAGTTTTATAGTTTCTGGTCTTTCATTTAGAGCTTTAATCCATCTTGGAGATGGAACTAGAAGGTCCAGTTAGAAAGTAGGGGGAAGAACTGGATCTAGAGTGAGCCCCAAAGTTACACTTCCCATGGGAGAAGAGGAAAAGGACTTTGTGTTTCTGTGTGTGAGTGCAGAGGTGGGAATGTAATTAGGGGAGCCAAATCATGTGTGGGGTGTTAGTGCCATTTTGTTAAAAAGGCATACAAGCTAGTTGCCCGTAGGGCACCTACTTCATAGTAGTGTTTATTACACCTCAGCATATGTTGTCAGCACCTAAAACCTCAGAGTTCCACCTTGCTTTCTAAATGATAGTCCTTAGTAGTAAAATAGTGGTGGTTTTCAGTATGCAAATTTCTCAGAAAACTAAAAATGTAACAACACATGACTTAGCAATGTTATTCTTGGATATATACTTTTGAAAGACTCATAATGTTAATTAAAAGCACACATTACCCCCAATGTTCCTTGAGGCAAGGTACACCATTCACCAAGACATGGAAGCAATGCAAATGTCCATTAGATGATAGATGAATGGATAAAGATGTGGTATATATGTACTGTGGGACATTTGTTATTGTTCAGTCACTAAGTTGTATCCCAGTATTTGGAACCCCACGGACTCTACCCCTCCAGATTCCTCTGCCCATGGAATTTTCCAGGCAAGAATACTCCAGTGGGTTGCCATTTCCTTTTCCAAGGGATCTTCCTTGCCTTGGTTTTGAATCCACATCTCCTGATTGCCAGGCAGGTTCTTTGCGACTGAGCCACCCAGAAGCCCTGTGGAATACTATTCAGCCATGAAAAAGAATGGAATGCCCTTGCAACAATGAGGAAGGTATAGTACTATGTAAAATAACTCAGACAGAGATAGACAAATACTGTATGATATCACTTATAGAATCTAAAGACATCATAAAGTAGATAATATAACAACAAGGAAGTCTCACAGATATAGAGAATAATCTACTGGTTACCGATAGGACGGGAAATAGGGAGGGGGAATGCAGACGTGGGGGAGCGGGAGGCACACAGTGATAGGTGTAAGATGAGCTTAAAATGTATTGTACAACATAGGGAATAGGCCCAGTACTGTGTCATAACTATAAATGGAAAGCAAACTTCAAGAATTGTATAATAGAAAGAAAAGGAAAAAGAGAGGGAGGGAAGGAGGGAAGAAAGGAAGGAAAAAATGGCGATTTGCACATCACAAAGCCAATATTGATTAGGCCCTTTTAACGAAGGAACTTAGAATGGAGCAGTGGGCTCCCACAGGTGGGGCAGGGAGTGGCCCACATCCAGTACAGGGCAATCCAGGGGCATTGCCCACAAAGATTTTTATTACAAGAATAAAACCATGTAAAAGTTAGTTCTCTTTTATTACCATCTTCCTACTCCAGTATTCTAAAATAAAGTTACTAATTAAGCACTTTTCCTCTCCAAAACCAAATTTTTGTTGCTTTAAATTTTTAAAGTTTCTTGTCATTAATGTCAGGTTTAATATTTTATATATAATGTACAAGGTACAGAGTTTTAATATATATGTGTATGTATATACATACATACAAATATGTATATATGTATATATGTGTATACATATATACCTACAGTTTCATAGGGCCACAGTTTTAGTACTTACCTTTAAAAATTCATTATCTTCTATGAGGGAGTTAATATAAGCACTCGTTAAACAGTTGGCACCAACACAGGCTGCCATGGTTACCACTCTTCCATTAAACAGAGAATACTTCATGGTTTGGAAGGCCTTTGGTACCTCTTCCTGCACAGCCTGCAGTCCCTAAAGGAACACACTAATACACACCCCACATTCAAACAGTTGATTCTAAATACACAGTGATACCACAAAACTTGTTAAGGTAAAGACACACAATGCGGTTAAGTATCTAAATATGTCAAACAAAGTATTCAGGCAAGGTGTACAGTCTTTTTCAGCTTGAAAAGTACAAAAATTTTATTTTCTTACAACGTAAAATATCTTGCTAAATTTGAAAGACATTGTAAAGTGAAATGTATTCTTAATTGTCAGTTACTTTGAAAATATGGACCAAAGAAAATTGCCTTAATTGAGGCAGCTTAAACTGTATCTTTTGCAGATTTTTTTCTAAAATTTCCCTTACATGTTTACAGTCATAATTAGATATAAATGATCAATAAATTGTATGCTATGTTTATTTTCTGAACATTGTTTCCTTTAATTTATGAATATAACAAGAAATTTGTTCTGTTGAGTGAGTATTAAAAATTACTCCTCTCTCCTGTGTTGAACACACATTTACACTACTGTTGAGAGACTTTTATTGCCTAAAACCTTTTATAATTCAGCTCTACGCTCGAGGTTTTTTTTTTTATAATTCAGCTCTTATGTCTAGGTTTTTTGTTTCACTTTGTTTAGGCTCAGGATTGTCTCAACTATTTGTAGCATCTTCAGAGTTTCTGTTTGGAATGTGTGTCTGTTGTTTAGTTGCACAATCGTGTCCAACTCCTTGACACCCCATGGACTGTAAGCCCACAAGGCTCCTCTGTCTATGGTAATTCTCCAGGCAAGAATACTGGAGTGGATTGCCAAGATCACCTCCAGGGGACCTTCCTGACCCAGAGATGGGACTCGCATCTGCTAAGGCTCCTGCATTGCAGGGGGATACTTTTACCACTGAGGCAAAAAACATCTTATGTTCAAGAAACCCACTTTAAATATGAAGATTCATAACCAGTGAAAAGTAACAATGGAGAAGCCCAATCAAGCATTTATCTTTTATCAATTAATAATAAGAAAAATCCTTTATTTTATTTGGCCTTCATTTATTTATTTTTATGACACTCTTTCTTAACTCATAATTTCTCTTTAATATCATCTTATTTTGTGTAAGACAAGGAAATGGTAACCCACTCCAGTATTCTTGCCTGGAGAATCCTATGGACGGAGAAGCCTGGTAGGCTACAGTCCACAAAGTCGCAAAGAGTTGGACACGACTGAGCGACTTCACTTCACCTATTTTGTGTAAATAACTAGTTTTAACATTTCTTACAGACTAGATATCTGCTGAGAATGAATTCCCCAATGCTTTGCTCATATGAGAATATCCACTTCTCCTTTATACTTGAAGGATGATTTCCTGGACATAGAAGTCAAGTTTAGTAGTTTTTTCAAAAACTTAAAATTTATGGACATGTTGTTCATGTACCAGGACTTTACCATAACCATACCTAACCATAACCACAGCCTCATTCTAGAATATTTTCATCACTCCAGTGGGAAACACTCTTCAGTTCGCAGGCATTTTCCATTCCCCCCCTCTTATCTGGGCCCCTGGTATCCACTACTCTATTTTCTGTCTTTAAAGAATTACCTAATCTGGGACATATTCATTTACATGAATGGAATAATGCAATATACAGCCTTTTGTGCTTGGTTTCTTTTAATTAACATAATCATTTCAGAGCTCTAGCATGTTATAGCTTATATTAGAACTCCCATTCATTTTCTGGCCAAATAATATTGCATTGCATGTTTTATTTATTCTATCATCAGTTGATGGACATTTGAGTCATTTCAACTTTTTTAAAAATTTATTTATTTATTCATCTTTTTGTAATTAAATAATTTTAAATTTGTTAATGTAATGACTTTTAAATAAAACATGAATAAATTTTTAATGTAATGGCTGTACAGAATTTTGTTGTTTTCTCAAACTTCAACATGAATCAGCCATAGGCATACATATATGGCCTCCCTCTTGAACCCCTGCCTTGCATCTCCCTGTCCATTCCACCCCCCTTAGATTGGTACAGAGCCCCTGTTTGAGTTTCCTGAGACATACAGAGAATTCCTGTTGGTTTTCTGTTTTACGTATGGTAATGTAAGTTTCCATGTTATTATCCCCATACATCTCACTCTCTTCCTCCCCTCTCCCCATGTCCATTATTCTGTTCTCTATGTCTGTTTCCCACTTTCAGCCCTGCAAATAAATTCTTCTGTACCATCTTTATAGATTCCTTATAAATGCATTAGTATATAGTATATATCTTTTGCTTTCTGACTAACTTTACTTTGTAATAGGCTCTAGATTCATCCACCTCAGCAGAACTGACTCAAATGTGTTCCTTTTTAATGACTGAGTAATACTCTACTGAAAACTAACCTTTTCCTGTCCTGTTGTCAGTTTTTGTTTCAATCCCAAAGAAGGGCAATGCCAAAGAATGTTCAAACTTTTACACAACTGAACTCATCTCACATGCCAGCAGAGTATTGTTCAAAATTCTCCAAGCAAGGCTCCAACAGTATGTGAACCTGCAACTACCAGATCTTCAAGCTGGATTTATAAAAGCTAGAAGAACCAGAGATCAAATTGCCAACATCCATTGGATCATAAAAAATTAAAGGTTTGATACTAGGAGGGAGGAATGAGGGGGGGCTTCAGGATGGGGAACACATGTATACCTGTGGCAGATTCATGTTGATATATGGCAAAACCAATACAATATTGTAAAGTAACTAACCTCCAATTAAAATAAATAAATTTATATTAAAAAGAAAAGAAAAAGCAAGGGAATTTCAGAAAAACAATTACTTCTGCTTTATTGATTAGGCCAATGCCTTTGACTGTGTTCAGTTCAATCTCTCAGTCATGTCCAACTCTTTTTTCATTCCCTGGACTGCAACACACCAGGATCAGTGCACGCTGTGGAAAATTCTTCAAGAAATCTAATGCCTGATGATCTGAGGTGGAGCTAGTGTCCTAATAATAGAAATGATACTGCACAGTAAATGTAATGCATTTGAATCATCGCCCCCATGAAACCATCCCTGGCACCACAAACGTTGGTGACTATTGTTCTAAATATTTTCTTGGAGTAGAATGTTTTTTCCCTGTTTTTAAGAGCTCTTACACCTAAGCGGTGGAGACATAGTGAATGAATCACTTTACTGCCCACTGGGTATGAGTGTATTCTTTCTGCCAGAAATAATCTTCCATTGTTTCACATATGTTAATGAAGTCTTTTTTCTTTTAACAAATCAGGCTCATCTCTGCTGAAGAGCCAGACATCATTTAAAGAAACAAAGGTCATAAACCGGGTGAGTGAAGGAAGCCTATCACACAGGAATGCCTACTGCATGAAATTTCTCTTGAAAATCGGGCAGAATATTTAGGCAGGATGCATTCTGAGATGAGCAAATACAAAGATACATAAGGAAGTCAAGATAATGTATGTATTTCTTCACTGAGTGTGGGTGTGGACCTCTTGATAATTCCTTGAGCTCTCCACTTGGATTATTATGTGCTCATTCTTATTAATGTGTATCTGATTCTTCACAATACAAATATCTTTCAAAACTCCTTAGCCCCTCTAACTCAGTTCAGAATGTCTCTTTCTGCCTGAGCATCTAGACTCCAGTTTTAGTCACATCCCTGATTACATTACACCTACTGTTTCCTAATATGCTCTTAGTGTTTGATATATTGTGAGTATCTTCCTCTGATTGGTCACATTTTCTTTTAATGGCAACTAGAATGGGTGTAATCAAAAGACTAAACTACCAAAGTGTTGGAGAAGATAGAAAGTGGAGCCTTCGTACATGTTTGTTGAGGATGTAAAATAATATAGCACTTTGGCAAAACAGTTTAGGACTTTCTAAGAAGATAAATGTACATTTGCTGTATGACCCACTATATCCCAGTCTTGAAAAATATATGAGCTAAAGAAAGATGTGGAGGAGATAGATTAAAATATTTTGTACTCAGTCCCTCAGTCGTTTCTGATTCTTTTGTGACACCATAGACTGTAGTCCATTGGGCTCCTCTCTTCATAGGATGCTCCAGGCAAGAATATTGGAGTGGTTTGCCATTTCCTTCTGCAACGCATGAAAGTTGAAAGTGAAAGTGAATTCGCTCAGTCTTGTGTGACTTTTAGCGACCCCATGGACTGCAGCCGACCAGGCTCCTCCATTCCTGGGATTTTCCAGGCAAGAGTACTGGAGTGGAGTGCCATTGTTTTCTCCACGTGATCTTTCTGACCCAGGTTTCTAACTCCTGACTCCTGCATTGGCAGGCGGGGTCTTTATCACTGAGCCACCAAGGAAGCCACAAAATATGAACTGTAGTGAAATTAAACATAGTTTTTATTTACTTTTTCACACTGTGTGCACTGACCAAGTTCTTTTCCCAATATCCACAGACTACATTTTCCATAATAAAAGTAGCATCACCTTCCCTCTGACCCAAGGGAGACAGGCTTACTGAGCAGCATCATTGCCCTGCTTGTGCTTCCCTCCTCGTGACCTTGGCTTTGAGCATGTGCTGGGGTCCCTGCATCCTCTAATCACAGCTCCAAAGACCTGTCCCTGTTGCTTTCACGGGGCTGTCCAAGCCTATGGCTGACTCCTCTGTTTGAAATGCCAGGTCAAGTCCCACCTGTCCTGGTTCATCTTGGCCCATCACAGCACTACCCACCTTCACTTACATCTCTCTCTCTTATATATATTTCAGTATAAAGTAAATAGTTTATTGAAATGTGCATGTGGAAAGGCACACAGGTGAACTCAGAGTTACACACCTTCCCTGCAATATTTCAACCTATACCCTCTAGTTCCCTGGAGATTTCCCTGTTATTAAATTTTTAATTTATGTGATCTTTCTCCAGTAGGTTAAAAGGGGGAAATTTACACTTTGTAGAAAAATTCCTGTCTGGGTAAATAAATAATAAATAAGGAATTACAAAATTACATCTCAGAAATATTTGGAAGATAGCTGACAAAGGATGCTTTTACCTAATTTATGCAGAGCTCAAAAGCTAAGAGAGATGAAAAGCCCAATAGAAGACAAATATGATATACACAAAGGGAACAAAGAATAACAAATTACTCAGAAGAAAAATATGAAAAATACAAAAAATTACAAAAAAAAAACCCAGGAGGAAAAGTTAAAACTAATTGATGATAAAAAAAAAAAAAAAAAAACACAAACCAAAACGATAAAGGAATACAATTTCTCACCATGGAAATTTCAAAAGTTCAGTGAAAGCATTCAATGATGCCAAATGTTTCCTCCAAATTGAGGATGAGGGTTGGAAAATGAGTGCTCATGTTTTGTGAAAGCATAAAGCTTTCTGAAGAACAATTTGACAGTAACTAGTAAATTTATCAACGCATGGAGCCAATTAGCAAGACCTTGTTTGGAATTTGCATTGCAGAAGTATTTATGCAATTTCACGAAGATTATGTATATGATGTTCACTGCAATATTTTTTCCTACCATTCTAGAAAATCACTTGGGCCCCTTACCCATGCAACCCCTGTTCTCAGTTCTATCAGTAAACATTAGCTTTGCCTCGTCTAGAACTTTCTATAAAAGGAGCCGACAGTATGTGCACATGTAGTTGCTTTACAGTGTTGTGTTACTTACTGCTCTACAGCAAAGTGAATCAGTTGCATGTATGGGTGTATTTGTGTGTGTGTGTGTGTGTGTGTGTGTGTGTATATATATATATATATATATATATATATATATATATAATGCATCGTCCTTTTTCAGTTTCCTTCCTGTTTAGGTCACCACATGGTGCTGAGGACAGTTACCTGTGCTATACAGATAGTTCTCACTAGTTATCATGACATTATTCTCCAAAATATACAAAACAGCACATGTAGCCCAGGATAGAAATAAATAAATGGGCAGATCTAAATAGACATTTTTCCAAGGAAGACATACAGATGGCCAACACACACTTGAAAAGTGCTCAGCATCACTAGTTACCAGAGAAATGCAAATCAAAACTACAACGAGGTGTTACTTCACACAAGTCCAAATAGCCATCATCAAATATTCTACAAACAATAATTTGGAGAGGGTGTGGAGAAAAGAGAACCCTCTTGCATTGTCAGAGGACATGTAAATTGGTGCCACTGCTATGGTGAACTCTATGGCAACTCCTTAGAAAACAAAAACTACGATCACCATATGGCCTAATCCGGGCATTTTCCTGGAGAAACTTTAATTCAACAAAATACATGCACACCCCAATATTCACTGCATCACTATTTATCATCGCCATGACGTGCAACATTTTTGTTTAATCATAGCAAAAATGGGGAAAGCAAAACAACCTTGAAGCAAACAGTCTCTAAACAGGGAGTGAAATTACTAGGTCTTTGTAAAGGCAGATATGCCATCTATAGGGTCGCACAGAGTTGGACATGACTGAAGCGATTTAGCAGCAGCAGCAGCAGCAAAGATAAGTAACCAAAGCAAGAATCACGTATCAAAACTAAGCTCTATGTTAACATTCTGATAGCATAAAAGATGATTTTATACTAAAAGAACTAGCACATCCTCATCTTTTTATCTCCCTGTCCCAAGAACACAGAATTCTGAGCCAATGTTAAATGAGATCATGGGTGATTTTGTTCTTTCTTTGTATTTTTCTACCAACTTTATATTTTCTGTTATGAGCATCTATTGATTTTTAACAAAGTTATATAGTATCATTTTCAACATGTAAAGAATACATCTGGATTTTATAAATGCATTCACAAGCATTCTTCTATTTCTCGGTGAGATGGCAGCATAAGCACAACAGATATTTATTCATACACACATACAGAGATGGCAATGTCACCCCATTCCAGTACTCTTGCCTGGAAAATCCCATGGACGGAGGAGCCTGGTATGCTGCAGTCCATGGGATCACTGAGAGTCCGACACAGCTAGAGACTTCACTTTCATTTTTCACTTTCATGCACTGGAGAAGGAAATGGCAATCCACTCCAGTATTTTTACCTGGAGAATCCCAGTTACAGGGGAGCCTGATGGGCTGCCTCTATGGGGTTGTACAGAGTTGGACACGACTGAAGTGACTTTGAAGAAGCAGCAGCAGCATAAACACATATGCATATGAATGAATACATTTGGATTTTATAAATTACATTCATTAGCATATATCTGTTTCTCCTCAAGAGGTCATCATATGCACAGTAAATATTTATATATACCCACATACACATATGAGAGAATACATTCAGATTTTATGAATTAAATTCATAAGCATCCTTCTATTTCTCAATGAGAGGGCAGCTAAAGTACAGTAAATATTTATTCATACCCACACATTTTCGCCACCTGATGTGAAGAACTGACTCATTGGAAAGGTCCCTGATGCTAGGAAAGACTGAACACCGGAGGAGAAGGGGACGACAGATGAAGAGGTGGTTGGATGCCATCACAGACTCAATGAACATGAGTTTGAGTAAACTCTGGGATTTGGTGATGGACAGGGAAACCTGGTGTGCTGCAGTCCATGGAGACACAAAGAGACAGATACACCTGAGCAAATAACATACATATGAACTGACATATACATATGAGAGAACACATCTGGACTTCATAAATTACATTCAAAGCATTCTTCACGAAAGGGCAGCATAAACACCAAAAATATTTATTCATACACACAAATACATACGAGACAATACATCTGGATTTTATAAATTACATGCATTAGCATTTTTCTATTTCTCCTGAGAGGGCAGCATAAGCACAACAAATATTGATTCATACACATATATATTCTGCAGAGTCCCTTGATCTGCAAGAAAATCAAACCAGTCAATCATAAGGAAAATCAGTCCTGAATAAACATCAGAAAGACTGATGCTGAAGCTGAAAATCCAATGCTTTGGCCACCTGGTGAAAAGTTCTGTGATTGAATGCAAACTAGTACAGCCACTCCAGAGAATAGTGTGGAGATTCCTTAAAAAATTGGAAATAGAACTGCTATATGACATAAACATCGAGGAAACTAGAATTGAAACAGACATGTGTACCTCATTGTTAATTGCAGCACTGTTTACAACAGCCAGGACATGGAAGCAGCCTAGATATCCTTTGGCAGACAAATCAATAAGAAAGCTGAGGTACATATACAGAATAGAATATTACTCAGCAATTTAAAAGAATGCATTTCAACTAGTTCTAATGATGTGGATGAAACTGGAGCCTATTTTATAAAGTGAGGTAAGTCAGAGAGAAAAACCCCAATAGAGTATCAGTTAGCAAGTCAGTTCTTTCACTCAGTCGTGCCCAACTCTTTGTGACCCCATGAATCATAGCACGCCAGGCCTCCCTGTCTATCACCAACTCCTGGAGTTCACTCAGACTCACATCCATCAAGTCAGTGATGCCATCCAGCCATCACTGGTCGTCCCCTTCTCCTCCGGCCCCCAATCCCTCCCAGCATCAGAGTCTTTTCCAATGAGTCAACTCTTTGCATGAAGTGGCCAAAGTATTGGAGTTTCAGCTTTAGCATCATTCCTTCCAAAGATTTCCCAGGGCTGATCTCCTTCAGAATGGACTGGTTGGATCTCCTTGCAGTCCAAGGGACTCTCAAAGTCTTCTCCAACACCACAGTTCAAAAGCATCAATTCTTCAGTGCTCAGCTTTCTTCACAGTGCAACGCTCACATCCATACATGTATATTAATGCATATATATGGGAAAGATGGTAATGATGACTATATATGCGAGATAAGAGAAGAGACACAGAAAAACAGACTTTTGATCTCTGTGGGGAGAAGGCCAATGTTGGATTACTTGAGAGACTAGCGTTCAAACATGTATATTACGATAGGTCAAATATATCACCCGTCCAACTTTGATGCATAAAATAGGGCACTCAAACTCAGTGCACTGGGGAAAACCCTGAGGGATGTAATGGGAAGGGAGATGGGATGGATGTTCAGAATTGGGAACATATGTAAACCCATGGCTGAGTCAAGTCAATGTATGCAAAAACCATCACAATATTGCAAAGTAAGTAGCCTCCAAATAAATAATTTAAAGAAAAAGACCCATATATATGCTGTCTACCAGAAACCCACTTCAGTCCTAAAAATATATATGACTGAAAATGAGAGGATGGAAAAATATATTCCAAGCAAATAGCAAGCAAAAGAAAGATGGAGTAGCAATCCTCATATCGGACAAAATAGGCCTTAAGCTAAAGAAGATTACAAGAGATAGGGAAGGACGCTACATAATGATCAAGGGATAAATCCAAGAGGAAGACATAACAGTTGTAAATATCTATACACCCCACATAGGAGCACCTCAATACCTAAGGCAAACACTAACAGATATAAAAGGAGAAATTGACAATAACACAATCATAGTAGGAGACTTTAACACCCTGCAGATAATTTTGGATTTTTTTTCCCCTTCGCCCCCTCCTCTGTTGTGGCTGCCAATTGTATTGGCACTATGAATCCAAATGAAGCTTTTGAGCCTTTTCTTTGTTTTCTCAGTCACATTTTTATTGCTCTTATAAACCTCTGCTTCTACGTTGGGCTTTTTGCAGTTCTGTGGAGTTATCCTTTTATTGTTTTTCCTTTTTTCTTTCTTCTACCTTTTTTCCCCTATTTTTTTACAATTTTAATTAAAATTTGTTTCAACCTATTATATTTTCTACATATTTCTTTGTTTATCTTTCCTACTGCTCTTCTCCCCTTTACAGTTAATCTTTAATATATATAAGTCATCTTCATCTACCTCTGTTTAATTTTGCATATCTACTACCCAAGAAAAAGAAATGCTAAAAAAGCAAAATGGCTATATGAGGAAGCCTTACAAATATCTGTGAAAAGAAGGAAGCAAAAAGCAAAGGAGAAAAGGAAAGATATACCCATGTGAATGCAGAGTTCCAAAGAATAGCAAGGACAGATAAGAAAGACTTCCTCAGGGATCAATGCGAAGTTATAGAGGAAAACAATAGAATGGGAAGACTAGAGATCTCTTCAAGAAAATGAGAGATATGAAGGGAACATTTCATGCAAAGATGGGCTCAATAAAGGACAGAAATGGTAGTGACCTAACAGAAGCAGAAGATAAGAAAAGGTGGCAAGAATACATGGAAGAACTGTACAAAAAATATTTTCATGACTCAGATAATCATGATGGTGTGACCACTCACCTAGAGCCAGACATCCCAGAATGTGAAGTCAAATTGGCCTTAAGAAGCATCAATACAAACAAAGCTAGTGGAAGTGATGGAATTCCAATTGAGCTATTTCCAATCCCGAACGATAATGTGAAAGTGCTGTTCTCAATATGTCAGCAAATTTGAAAAACTCAGCAGTGCCCACAGGACTGGAAAAGGTCAGTTTTCATTCTAATCCTGAAGAAAGGCAATGCCAAAGAATGTTAAACTACTGCACAGTTGCACTCAACTCACCCGCTAGTAAAGTAATGCTCAAAAATTCTCCAAGCCAGGCTTCAGCAATACATGAAGCCAGGCTTCAGCAATACGTGAACCGTGAACTTCAGATGTTCAAGCTCGTTTTAGAAAAGGCAAAGGAACCAGAAATCAAATTGCCAACTCCTGCCGGATCATCACAAAAGCAAGAGAGTTCAGGAAAAACATATATTTCTGCTTTAGTGACTATGCCAAATCTTTTGACTGTGTGGATCACAATAAACTGTGGAAAATTCTTCAAAAGATGGGAATACCAGACCACCTGACCTGCTTCCTGAGAAATCTGTATGTAGGTCAAGAAGCTACAATTAGAACTGGACATGGAACAAGAGACTGGTTGCAAATTGGGAAAGGCATCAAGGCTGTATCTCATCACCCTGCTTATTTAACTTACAAGCAAATGGCATGTGAAATGGTGTGCTGGGTGAAGCACAAACTGGAATCAAGATTGCCAAGAGAATTATCTGCTGCTACTGCTGCTAAGTCGCTTCAGTCATGTCCAACTCTGTGCGACCCCATAGATGGCAGCCCATGAGGCTCCCCTGTCCCTGGGATTCTCCAGGCACGAACACTGGAGTGGGTTGCCATTTCCTTCTCCAATGCATGAAAGTGAATCCTGAAAGTGAAGTCGCTCAGTTGTGTCCAACTCTTAGCGACTCCATGGACTGTGGCCCACCAGGCTCCTCCATCCATGGGATTTTCCAGGCAAGAGGGCTGGAGGGGGGTGACATTGCTATCAATAACCTCAAATATGCAAATGACACCACTCTTATGACAGAAAGTGAGGAACTGTATAAATAGCCTCTTGATGAAAGCGATAGAGGAGAGTGAGAAAGTTGGCTTAAAACTCAACATTCAGAAAAACTAAGATCATGGCATCCACTCCCATTACTTCATGGAAAATAGATTAGAAAACAGTGGAAACAGTGGCAGACATTTTTTTCTGGCATGGGAGCAAATCACTGCAGATGGTGACTACAGTCATGAAATTAAAAGACGCGCAATCTTTGGAAGAAAAGCTATGACCTACCTAGACAGCATATTGAAGAGCAGAGACATTACTTTGTCAACAAACGACTGACTTGTCAAAGCAATGTTTTTTTTTAAGTCGTCATGTATGGATGTGATAGTTGGAGTATAAAGAAAGCTGAGTGCCTAAGAATTGATGCTTTTGAACTGTGGTGTTGGAGAAAAATCTTGAGGGCCCCTTGGACTTCAAGGATATCAAACTAGTCAATCCTAAGAAAATCAGTGCTGAATATACATTGAAAAACTGACGCTGAAGCTGGAGGCCCAATACTTTGGCGACCTGATGCGAAGAACTCACTCCTTGGAAAACACCCTGATGCTGGTAAAGATTGAAGGCCCGAAGAGAAGGGGACGACAGAAGATGAGATGGTTGGATGGCATCACTGACTCGATGCACATGAGTTTTAGCAAGCTCCAGGAGTTGGTGATGGACAGGGACAGGGAAGCCTGTCCTGCTGTTCTTCCACAAAGTGTGATGTTAGTTATACAGTTTATTACCATCATCAGGTTGAGGAAGTTTTCTATTTCTAGTTTGCTCACTGTTTTTATACAGAATGTACTCAGGTGCTCAGTTTTTCCCAGCTCCTTGCGACCCCATGGTATGCATGCCCAACAGGTTCTTCTGGCCTTGGGTATTCTCCAGAGAAGAATACTGGAGATGGTTGCCATGCCATCTTCCAGGGGTCTTCCTAGCCTAGGAATAGATATTAAAATTTAATAGATATTAAATAGATATTAAATATTTAATAGATATTAAAATTTATCCAGTTATTTTTATCGAGATGGCCCTACTGTGTTTCATTTTTAGTTCTTTAGTAATTTGAATTACACTGATTGATTTTCAAATGTTTAACCAATGGAGCATTCTTAGAAGACAAAAATTAATAGATTATGCTATCTCATCTTTGTATATATTGGTGTAGTCTGTGCTTCATTCTAGACACTTTCTATTGCTACCTCTTCAAGTGCATAATTTTGTCCTGCTGCCATGTCTAATCTGTCATTTATTCTATCCAGTGTATCTGCCATCTGACACTGTAGTTTTCCATATCAGTAAGATGAAATTGGGTCTATTTTTTTATTTCCATGGCTCTACTTAATTTTACAACATGCAAAACACAGTTATTGGAAGTATTTTAATGTCTCTGTTTGCAATTTCTAAAATCTATGCCACTTTCAGGTCAGTTTGGTTTCTCAAGGGGATTTTAATATGATTTTTTTTTACATAAGAGAGATTAAATATTTTTAATGTGGTTAAGGTCTAGTGCTGTATCTTTTTTTTTTTCAAACAGCTGCTCACATCTTTTAAACATCTCTTAAAGTGAATGGCCAGTGCTACATCTTTTGTTGAAACTGTTGACTCAGGTCTTCTTCACTAATTTTTTAGGTTCTTTGTTCTAAAATTTTAATAATCGTCTTTGGGGTTTGATTTTGGCGTGCTTTATTCTAACTCTTAAATTTCAAGCAGTGTGATGCCTCAAGGGGTGAATAAGCAACCTGTGGACATCAGGAAGTGAGAACTTCACAGGAAACCCAGGAAGTCCCACTAAGACAAAAAACTGTATACCCAGGTGCTGAGATGAAGCACACAATTCATTCCCCTTTTCTCCAGAGCCAACACCTCAGTGAGAGACTTTGGTAACTGAATGGGCAGGACATGATTACTCACTGTTTCCTCCAGGGAGCTGGAAGCTTGTGGTAGCTCTTCATGAAATGAATGTTAAAGTTCTACACTATGAGGTAAGCTCAAATGGATATGCCAGCAGGAAAACAAGATGAGAGTGATGGAATATGTTGAGAAGACCTTTACCCCCCAGGCTCACACACCATTGGGCAAACACCATCCCTTCCTGGGAATACTAATCAGTCACAGGTTGTCATTTCCTTCTTGGCATCACCCAGCACAACCTGAAGCATGCATTTATCTGCTTCGTCCCCATCACCCTCTTAAAACCCAAGCCTGGATAGCTCACCTACTGAGCTGACCATGAGTCCTAGACTTGAAACAAGACAGCTTCAAGTGGACCAAGAGCAAGTGTATTCAGTGCAGTCTCACAGACTGAAGACAGTGGTTTCAGACAGAAAACTAAAAACTGAGGAATGCTATGTGAACACTGAGAAAGGAGGAGGGATGGAAAAGATTTCTGGTAGTTGGCCCAGAATTAAATGGTATTTAAGGTGCTTTAAGTCCACCATGTAGGAGGAAAGTGGAATGATTCTCATTTCCACAAACACTTCAATACAATCTCATTATCATGGAGTAATTTTAGGCAAGATATTAAAAACTAGATAGTGGTGAAATGTGAGAAAGAACAGAATGAAAGCCTGAAAACTGTGGAAGTGAGACAAGGTTTGGAGCAGACATATTCTCCCTGCCATGCAACCCTTCAATGTAGACTTAGAGAGCTGAAGATGGCAGGTGAATTTGGAGGCTCTTAAGGGCCATTAAAAATTCCTCGTTTCTCCCACCAAATCTTCTGAGTTACTCCTCATTCTCTACTAGAGGTGACAGAATGGGGCTTTGTGATGTCAAGGCCCACCTAAGGCCACCATGGCTGAGGAAGTGACTTGCTGACCTCATAAAGCATAACGGTGTGGCCCCTGTGAAGGGGTATACATAGTGGTGCAACGGGTCTCTGGAACAGACCACTGCAAATCTTGTAAATGACTAAGGTGACTGGGAAGCCTAAAGGCTCTAGAGCAGTTATGGAAAAGCTGACTCTAGATACTCAGGAGGAAAAGATGAAGACCTCCCTGTCAACTGAGGGCCAAAAGAAGTGTCAAGGTGAGATGAACCCACCCAACCTCTTCTTGCCCATTGACACCACCCCATAAGACCCCCTCCCTTGTCCTTGCCTGGCACAAACCCCTTCTCTGCCCACATCCCTTCTCCTGAAGCCATTTTCCCCATCCACCTTCACTCTGTTCCCCAAACCAATGCCATTCTGTGCTCCCTCTCTTGATTTCTCCAGGTGGCCAGGTTAGCCATGAGTGTGAATAAGCCATCTGGTCCTGAGCTTATTTATTTATTTATTTATTTTTGGAAGAGTTTTGATTACACTCTTGCTTTCCATGCTAGTGATGGGTCCGTTAAGATTATCTACTTCCTCGTGATTCAGTTTTGGAAGGTTATACTTTTCTAAGTATTTGTCCATTTCTTCCAAGTTGTCTATTTGATTGTCATAGAGTTGCTGAAAGTAGTCTTTTATGATCCTTTGTATTTCTGTGTTGTCTGTTGTGATTTTTGCGTTTTCATTTCTAATTTTGTTGATTTAATTCCTCTCTTTTGTTTCATGGTGAGTCTGGCTAATGGTTTGTCTATTTTTTTTTTAATCTTCTCAAAGAATCAGCTTTTACTTTTGCCGATTTTTGCTCTGGTCTCCTTTTCTTTTTCATATATTTCTGCCCTAATTGTTATGATTTCTTTCCTTCTACTAACTCCAACGTTCTTCATTCCTTCTTTTTCTTGTTGATTTCACTGTAAAGTTAGGTCATTACTTGATGTTTCTCTTGTTTCTTCAGGTAGCTTGTATTTATGAAACTTGCCCTGAGCACTGCTTTTCTGAATCCCATAGGTTTTGGATTGTTGTGTTTTCATTTTCATTTGTTTCTATGCATATTTTGATTTCTTTTCTGATTTCTTCTGTTATTTGTTGGTTATTCAGAAGCCTGTTGTTTATCCTCCATATGTTCATATTTTTAATAGTCTTTTTTTTCTCCTTCAGTTGACATCTAACTGTACTGCACTGTGATCAGAAAATATGCTTGAAATTATTTTGCTTTTATAAAAAAAAATATTACCAAGTCTAAATTTAATGCCCAGGATGTGTTCCATCCTGGATACTGTTCCATGTGCACTTGAGATAACAGTGAAATTAATTATTTTGGAGTGAACTGTTCTGTAGATATCAATTAGGTCTAACTGGTCCATTGTATCATTTAAAGTTTGTGTTCCCTTGGTAATTTTCTGCTTTGTTGATCTATCCATATGGGTGAGTGGGATATTAAAGTCTCCTACTATTATTGTATTACTGTTAATTTCCCCTTTCAAACTTGTTAGCATTTGCCCTATGTATTGAGGTGTTCCTATGTTGGGTGCATATATAATTGTTATATATTGCTGTTGGATTGATACTTTGATCATTATGTAGTGGGCTTCATTTTCTCATTTCATGGCCTTTATTTCAGTCTATTTTATCTGATATGAGTATTTCTATTGCTGCATTCTGTTGGTCTCCAGTTGCATGAAACACCTTTTTACATCCCTTCACTTTCTCCATGGGCACACACTCCATATGTGTCCCTTGGATTGAGGTGGGTCTCTTGTAGACAGCATATATAGGATTCTGGTTTTGTAACCATTTTACAGTACTTCCTTTGTCAGCTATGTATGCATTTGTCCATCCCTTTTCCTATCAACAGTCCATCTTTTTTCCTCTTGCCCTTTGTGGTAAATTGCAGACATCAGTGTGTGTCTCCTTAAGTATTTCAGCAAGCCTGCCATCAAGTAGTAAGCTGTTTTTGTTTACAGAAATGTTCTATGGATATTAACTTTAGATAAAATGAATTAGAGTAATCTTTTCTTTTCCCAGTCATCTTACTTTTTAACTGAATTATAGTTGATTTACAACTTGTGTGAATGTCTGCTTTACAGCAAAGTGATTCAGTTATGCACATATATGTGTATATATACATGGTGTGTATATATGTCTATATATATATACACATTATTTTATTTAATCTTTTTGTTTGTCAGTTTGTTTTTGGCTACACTGTGCAGCATGGGGGATTAGATCTGTGAATAGGATTTCAACCTGTATCCACTGTAGGGAAAGTGTGGATTCTCAACTGATGTACTACCAGGGAACACCCATATATATTTTTTCCTTTATTATTTATCATAGGATACTGAATATATTTCTCTGTGCTCTACAGTAGGAACTGTAGTTTATATCTCTTAACCCCAGTTTTACCCCATTGATCCCCCAATACTCTCAGCCTTGGAAACCACAAGTCTGTTCTCTATGAACATGAGTGTGTCTTTGTTTCACACATGAGTTTGTTTGTGTTATATCTTAGAGCCCACATTTAAGGGATATCGTTTAGTATTTGTCTTTCTCTGTGTGCTTCCCTTCACTTAATATGATCATCTCAGTCCATGCATGTTGACCCAAATGGCCTTATTGTTGTAGATGTACATATTCTTGTATCCTTTTAACTATACATAGAGGCATTCATCTGTGGTTATTTTCCCATATGTATTATCAAAATCAATGTTGTACACCACTCTTGGGATAGGACATCCATTGTGAGTCTGTATTAGGATTTTATATGTATATGTCAGTCAGTTCAACTCAATTGCTCAGTCGTGTCAAATTCTTGGGACCCCATGGACTGTAGCATGCCCTGCTTCCCTGTTAATCACTAACTCCTGGAGCTTGTGTCTCCTTCCTTCTCAGTTTGATTGTATTTCATATTTCTCGTTTGAAGACGCTGATTTGCAGTTACATTTATTGAATCTCTTTGTTGATTCTTGCTCCCTTACACAGATATACAGAGGCATTTGGCAGCGTTTCTTTCCTCTGACCTGCTCTCAGAAAGCGTGTAGTACATCACTTTTGCTATGTCTATCCTGCGGATTGCGTAATTGAAAGGTATTTGTGGGAAGCCGTGAATGTCAGCCTTCCAACATAATCCTTCCTCTCACCCATCCCCATTGCTGAGCATCAGGGAGTTTCCAGCACTGGGTGTCCATTTTGCCTTGCTTAGGGCACTCACTGCAGCAATACTGTCAGTTCCATTTGAAAGGTAAACCCTATGACCTGTCTCTAATCTGCCCTTCTCCCCTGACTCAGCTTATCACCACACTTATCTGTTCCTCTGACAATGACATTATTTCCTGTTTCAATGCCTGAGTCATATTCCATCGTGAACCTGTATCACATTCTTTGATATCACATTCATCTATCCATCCCTGAGTACTTTCATCAGCTTCAACCCTGGGTATTGTGAATGCTGCTGTATTGTATGCTCTCTTGCTTGCAGTTTTCAAAATCTGTGTATTTTGGAAGCTTCCTAGAGCGGAGAGGCCATGCCAAACTTTCTGTCTCTTTTTTCCTATAAAGGCACATGGACAGTGATTCTTTTCTGGGTTTAATCCACTAATATGCCCCCACTACTATAAAAGGACCCCTTCAGTAATGTTAACTTACTCTTTCTGGTCTGGACCGTTTTCCAAGTCGGCCTTCTCCAATGCTCAGAGTTGAGCTCTGCTCATGGCAGTTTAGATATTGTATCTCTGATAAGAAGCCCTGTTGAGGAATATTCATGGGCTTTTTGCCTTTTGAAAGCATTTTAATTGTACTTACTTGCTGATGGTTTCTTCCTGAAAGGGTTCCAGTTTTGCTTTGTATTGGTGTGTTTACTTATTTATATAATTTTGGGTGTGTGCAACCTGCTGTGTTCAATGGTAGGTGTCATTTCAAGTCCAACAGCCTTGAGAATTTCAGATGTTCATCAGCGATCATTTTCGTGCTGCGCTGGAAGAGAAAATCCTCCATGCTGAAAGGTTTCTTTTTCTGTCCTCTTTTAGGATGGCCTGCACCGCCTAGAGTTTTAGACAGGCCTAGTTGTACATTCGAGTAGAAGGATCCAGAGGATGCCACCAACCCTGATGACTGCTCACTTTTGAAATCTAAGTAAAAGTCCTTATTATATTTAAGTTAATCGCCAAGGATGCATTTCTTTTCTATGTCCAGATTCGTGTTCTGTGGCACTGACAGTAGTTGATGTATTCAGCTGTGCTTGTTTTCACTTACATGTTATTAGAGTGTGTTTCATCGACCACTCTTGCTGAAGTAGGTTTACATGGATTCTCTATTTTATTTTTTTAATTTTTTTAAATTTATTTATTTATTTTTAAAATTACAATACTGTATTTGTTTTGCCATACATTGACACGAATCAGCCATAGGTGAACACAATCTCCCAATGCCGAAGCCCCCTCCCACTTCCCACCCCACATCCGGATTCTCTATTTTATATGTATCTGTGGGAAGAACCAAATGCCAAGCTCCAGATGTATCCCTTCCATCCACCAGGGTACCCTGCTACCCATAAGTTTTTTGTCAGGTTGTATGTCCATGTCACCTTTGTGTGGCTGCTCACTGCGGTGGATTTTTGATTTCTGCCTCTCTGTTGCATCCCAAAATGTGTCTTGAATCGACCCTCCTTCACTCAGTGTGATGATCTCTGGATTTGTCTCTATCTGTGAGGACGGCCTCCTTTCAGATGTCAATGCTTGATTTAAAATGCATTCTAGACCTATATCACATTTCTTTATCCATTCCTCTGTCTAGGCATGCTATCTTTATTCTCATCTCTTTGATGTTGTGAATGGTGCCACGGGACCTGGTTTGGGGTGTGTGGTGTTTGAAGTCTGTTCATTTCTGAAATATTCCAGGAGAGGACCTGATTTATCATACTGTCTCTTCTTTATTTATTTGTATTTCTCTCATGGGACTGCACTTTTCTCGTCATGCTCATAGTGCCTCAGACCAGGTCCATCCCATCAGTACTCCGGAAGTGTCCACTGTACCAGTGTTGCTCTACCACTGATGTCCTATCCAGCTTTTGATAGTGGCCTTTTGAAATGCTCAGGCCGAGGTGATAACGTCTTTGCATCTTTGTTGGTATCTCTTAGCATTCATCCTATGTGCAAATTGTCATGTGCTTTTCTAAAGAAACACAGCAATGTGTTTACCTGGTCATATTCTCTTCATGCTAGCTTCCCCTGTGTTTCCCTTAGCTTTCCCTTTTCCCCTACTTGCTTCCTTTTGTGGTAGGTGAGTATCTGTTAGAGCTCAGCACCCTTGTGAACAGTGTGGCCATCAGCTAGGATTTTAAGGTTGCCGTTAGAGAATATGTCCACAAGGCGGCGATATTTTTTTTTCATTTCCTCCTCTTGTTACTATGGTGATAGCAGCCTCTGAGCTTATCTCTGGCCTGGTGGTCAACTGAGAGTAGGAGACATAGGACCTCACTAAATTTCTTGTCTCTTTACTCTTTGAGGTTTTTCTTTAAGTCAAACTTGATTTCTTATTTAAGACTATTGACACCATTGTAGTTGTTGCAGGGAAATAGCTTCTCCTTCCTTTCCACAGATACCTGGAGGTATTTAACTGTGGTTGTTGTCAGAGCAATATTTAGGATCAGTGGAGGACATGTCTCTTGATACAAGAGGTCCTTGAGGATTATGAATTGCATACGTAGTTGTGGGTATGTTTATTCCAGCCTTCACCTTTCAGCCTCTCACCCACTGATACACTTTGCTGACTGTAATTTTCTTACCAGGAGTGTAAGTCCATTTCACTGTTGTTTGGGTACTCATAGTCATCAATATGATTTTAATCCCCTCTGGAAGTTATATATTTGATATCACTTTAATCCACCCTTCTGTACTTACTGTGATTCTCTGTAGATTTCTGTGTATCCCTGAAAATGGCATTTTTGGCATGATCATGATGTCTGAGTCATATTTTGTGGTGTCGCCATGTCCCATTTCTTTCTCCTTTCCTCTGCATCCAAAGATTCCGTTTCCTTTCCTCTCTTGGGTGTTTTCAATGCTACTGCAGTGCATGTTTGTGAAGGTGGGGGGTTCGGCCGTGTGTTTTCCTGGATCTGTTGATTTCTCAAATATTCTGGGAGTGGAACTGCCATATGACATCATCTATCTCATTTTGTGATTCCAAGGCCCTTTGAGAGTCATGCTCATAAAGGCTCTGACCGCTTACCTTCCACCAGTGGCATCCAAAGGTCCCCTTTACTAACATTGCTCTACTTTTTCTTATCTGTAGAGTTTTGGATAGTCGCCTGTTTGATTTCTCAGTAGTGATATTGTGTTGCAGTTTAACTTTTCGTATTACTGAAAAAGAGCAAATGAAGCACACTTCCGGAGGCTTCTTTCTAAGCATCGACTAAGTATTTACCTGTTGAGGTTTTCTTCCTCATCATGTGGTGTTCTGGTTTTAAGTTTGGTGTGGGACTCCTGGCCCTTTCATAAAGAAAAGTGGCATTTAGAGCCCGGTCACTTTGTGAATAGCCAGTGTCCATCATTTAAGCTTGCTGCTCCAGAAAGCAGCCACAAGGTGGCAGCACTTTTCCAGGTTCCCCTCTTGTTACTATGGTAACTGCATCTTTAGATGTATGTGCATTTCCACATGTAAATGAAAGTAGCATGCGCTAGAGGAAGCTCGCAGCCCAGCCCACCCCACCCCAACCCCCGAAAGCTTGTATCTCCTTCCTTCTCAGTTTTACTATAGTTCATATTTCATGTTTGACAAAGCTGATGTACAGTGTTGCCTTTTGTGGCTGTACTGATTCTTGCTCCTTTACACCAAAACACAGAGGTATTCAGCAGTGTTAATTTCCTCTGACCTGCTATCTGAGAGAGTGTGGTACATCATTCTTGCTACCTTGGTCCCTGGGGACTATGTATTTGAAAAGTATTTGTGGGAATCCATGATTTCAAACTTCCAATGTAAGCTTTTCTCTCACTCATCCCCTTTACTTAGTATCAGAGAGTTCCCCGTATTGGGTGTCCATTTCACCTCGCTAGGAGTACTCACTGCCAGCAATATTGTCTGTCCCGTTTGAAAGGGAAATCCTATGACCTGTCTCTCATTTGTCCTTCTTCACTGACTCTGATTATCACCACACTTATCTGTACCTCTGACAATGATAGTATTTCCTTGTTTCAATGCCTGAGTCATATTCTGTCGTGAAGCCGTATCCTATTCCTTGATCCATTCATCTCTCCATCCTCATGCACTTTCTCTAGTTTCATCTCTGAGCATTGGGAATCCTGCTGCAGTGCATGCTCTGGGGTGTGTGGTTTCCAAAATCTGTGTATTTCTGAAGTATCGTAGGAATAGAGAGGTCCTGTCATACTTATTTGTTTCTATAAAGGCACGTGGACAGTGATTCTTATCCTGGCTCCTCCCAGTGATATGCCCCCACTACTATAAAAGTATCCGGCTGACTACTGTTAACCTACCCTTTCTGGTCTGATCCATTTTCCATGGTGACCTTTTCCAAAGCCCAGAGTTGATGTCTCGTGGCAGTTTGGATTTTCTGTCTCTGACAAGAAACCCTATGGAGTACTATTCATGGGCTTTTTGAAAGCACTTTAATTGTATTTACCTGCTTATGGTTTCTTCCTGAGAGTGTTCCAGTTTTGCTTTCTATATGTGTTTTTACTTATATATTTAATTTTGAGAGTGTGACATCTGCCGTGTTCAAAGTTAGATGTCATGTTGAATCCAGCAGCTTTGTGAATCTCAGATGTTCATCATGATCGTTTTTGTGCTATGGGTGCAGAGAAACACCTCCACGCTGGAAGTTTTCTTTATTCTGTCCTCCTTTAGGATGGCCTTCACTGCCTGAGAGTTTTAGTCAGGCCTAGTTGTACATTCAAGTAGAAGGATCCAGAAGATGCCACCAACCTTGGTGACTGCTCATTTTAGAGTTTTATTTTAAGAAAAAGTTTCTATTCCATTTAAGTTAATTGCCAAGGATGTATTTCTTTTCCATGTCCAGATTCATATTCCATGGCACTGAGAAACTGAAGTATTCAGCTGTGCTTGTTTCACTTACATGTTATTAAAGTGTATCTCACCTACCACTCTTGCTGAAGTAGGTTTACATGGATTCTCTATTTTATATGTGCCTATGGGAAGAACCAAATGCCAAGCTCCAGATGTATCCCTGCTATCCACCAGGTTTTCCTGCTACCCATAAGTTTCTTGTCAGGTTGGGTGTCCATGTCACCTTTGTGTGGCTGCTCACTGCTGTGGATTTTTGATTTCTGCCCCTATGTTGCATCCCAGAATGTGTCTTGAATCGACCCTACTTCATTCAGTGTGATGATCTCTGGATTTGTCTCTATCTGTGAGGATGGCCTCCTTTCAGATGTCAGTGCTTGATTTAAAATTCATTCTAGACCTATATCACGCTTCTTTATCCATTCCTCTGTGCAAGCATGCTATCTTTATTTTCATCTCTTTGATGCTGTGAATGATGCCACGGGAGATGGTTTGGGTGTGTGGTGTTTGAAGTTTGCTCATTTCTGAAATATTCCAGCAGAAGACCTGATTTATCATACTGTCTCTACTTCTTTATTTATTTGTATTTCTCGCATGGGACTGCACTTTTCTCATCTCTGTCATAATGCTTCTTACCAGGTCCATCCCATCAGTACCCTAAAGTGTCCACTGTACCAGTGTTGCTCTACCACTGATGTCATGTCCAGCTTTTGACTGTGGACTTTTTAAATCCTCAAGGAGCGGTGATAATGTCTTTGCATCTTTATTGGTATCTCTTAACATTACAATGGCAACCCACTCCAGTATTCTTGCCTGGAGAATCCCGGGGATGGAGGACCCTGGTGCATTGCCGTCTATGGGCTTGCACGGAGTTGGACAGGACCGAAGCTACTTAGCAGCTGCAGTAGCAGCAGCAGCATTTATCCTATGTGCAAATGCCATGTGCTTTTCTAAAGAAACAAGGAATTGTGTTTACCTGTTCATATCCTCTTCCTATTAGTTTAACCCTGTGTTTCCCTTAGCTTCTTTCCCCCATTTGCACCCTGGCTATTTGTTAAAGGTGAGTATCTGTTAGAACTCAGCACCCTTGTGAACAGTATGGTCATCAGCTAGGATTTTAAGGTTGCTGGTAGAGAATATGTCCACAAGACGGCGCCATTTTTTTCATTTCCTCCTCTTGTTACTATGGTGATAGCAGCCTCTGTGGTTATCTCTGGCCTGGTCGTCAACTGAGAGTAGGAGACACAGGGCTTCACCAAATTTCTTGTCTCTTTACTCTTTGAGGTTTTTCTTTAAGTCAGACTTGATTTCTTATTTAAGACTATTTACACCATTGTAGTTGTTGCAGGGAACAGATACCTGGAGGTATTCAACTGTGGTTATTGTCAGAACAATATTTTAAGATCAGTGGAGGACATGTCTCTTGATACAGGAGGTCTTTGTGGATTATGAATTGCATATGTAGTTGTGGGTATAAGTTTTATTTATTTATAGGTTTATTTTATTTTATTTATTTATAGGTTTATTCCAGCCTTCACCTTTAAGCCTCTCACCCACCCCTTTGCTAACTATAATTTTCTCACCAGGAGTGTAAGTCCATTTCACTGTTGTTTGGGTAATCATAGCCATCAGTACATTTTTTAATGCTCTCTGGAACGTATATATTTTAATATGTCTTTAATCCACCCTTTTGTACTTACTGTGATTCGCTGTAGATTTCTGTGTATTCCTGAAAATGGCATTTTTGGCATCTTCATAATGTCTGAGTCATATTTTTTTGTGTCTCTTTGTCCAGTTTCTTTCTCCTTTCATCTGCACCCAATGATTCTCTTTCCTTTCCATTCTTGGGCATTGTAAATGTTACTACAGTGCACATTTGTGGAGGTAGTGTTTTAATTGATTTGTTGATTTCTCAAATATTCTGGGAGTGGAACTGCCATATGACATCATCTGTCTCATTTTGTGATTCCAAGGACATTTGACAGTCATGCTCATAAAGGCTCTGACTGCTTACCTCCAACCAGTGTCATACAAGGGTCCCCTTTACTAATATTGCTCTACTTTTTCTTATCTGTAGAGTTTTGGATAGTCTCCTGTTTCATTTCTCAGTAGTGATACTGTGTTTCTGTTCAACTTTTCGTATCACTGATAAGAGAGCAAATGAGGCATTTCTAGAGGCTTCTTTCTAAGCATCAACTAAGTATTTACCTGCTGAGGTTTCCTTCCTCATCATGTGATTTCTTCTGGTTTTTATTTTGGTGTTTTACCCCTGGCCATTTCATAAACTTAAGTGTCATTTACAGCCTGACTGCCTTGTGAATAGCCAGTGTCCATAAGGGAAGGGCTCACAGCCAGATGTCAGTGATGAGGAAAAAAGAGGGTAGGAACTAGATTTCTTCCTTGTGTATTTTTTCAAAGACTGTCTTAGACTGAATTCAATAACCCAGTAACTGACTCTGGCAGTTTGGGTGGCTGGGTGGCCTTCTTTATGATATATAAGTACAAGGGGAAGGGTGTTGTAAGGGTAACCACCAGATAGGTGATGTATTTAGCTTAGAGTCCAAGGATAAAATGTTACTCATAGCTCCTGCAGAGTTACGGGGCAGAAAAACAAACTTAGTTACAGACATTCAGAGTTATGAGAAGTTAAAGTAAAAAAAGCTATGAATGTTCAGGATTGATCACTGTTTTCTTGATCTCCTTGGTTCTCAAACAAGGGAAAGAATAAAATACTCATTGATCTTTTTTTTTTTTCCTCTGCATATATTCTCAGTCGCTGCAATCATGTCCAACACTTTTGTGATCCCATGGACTGTAGCCCGCCAGGCTCCTCTGTCCATGGGATTCTCCATGCAAGAATACTGGAGTGGGTTGCCATGCCCTTCTCCAGGGGATCTTCCTCACTCGGGGACTGAACCTACGTTTCCTGTATTGGCAGGTAGATCCTCCACTGGCTTGGCTACCAGGAAAGCCCTCCTTGCAGCAAATTCAACGAAGTTATTCATCGACAGGAAAATGAAGTCAGAGTGGTGCACCTCTGCACTGGAATACTACCCAGCCCTGAACCACAACGAAATAATGCCAGTGACAACAGCATGGAAGGATAGAGTGAATACCATACTAAGTGAAAGAAGGGTGATAGAGAAAGACAAATTACAGAAGGCATCACTGACAGGCATCTTCTTGAAATTAATGCAAATGTAGGCTATTACACAGTAGAAACAGACTCAGAAACTGAAAATCAACTTATGATTGTTTTCTTAAAAAGGGATGTGGGATAAATAAAGAGTCTTCAAGGAACAAACAGGTGTTAACATACATCTAACAGATAATAACGAAAAACAGTGTTGAATAGCAAAGGGCAGCCTACTGGAAACATTCTCTGGGGAAAATGAACCAAAAAGAAGTAATAAATTTCTGTGTTTCTCTGAATCCAGCTCCTGTACACCTGAAAAAAAAAAAAAAGTATCAGAAATCAACCCTACTTCAAAATAAAACAACAATGAATGCACAGAAAAAGAAATTTACAGCAGGATCCTTTATGACCCAACTCCCAGAGTCATAGAAATAAAATTAAGCATAAACAAATGCGACCTAATTAAACATAAAAGATTTTTCACAATGAAGAAAAGTATAAGCAAGGTGAAAAGCCTTCAGAATTGGAGAAAATAATAGCAAATGAAGCAACTGACAAAGAACTAATCTCAAAAATATACAAACAGCTCCTATAGCTCAATTCCAGAAAAATAAATAACTCAATCAAAAAAATGGACCAAAGATCTAAACAGACATTTCTCCAAAGAAGACATACAGATAGCAAGCAAACACATGAAAATTTGCTCAACATCTCTCATTATCAGAGAAATGAAAATCCAAACCACAATGAGGCACCATCTCATGCCAGTCACGATGGCTGCTATCAAGAAGTTTACAAGCAATGAATGGTGGAGCGAGTGTGGAGAAAAGGGAACTCTCTTACATTGTTGGTGAGAATGCAAACTAGCGCAGCCACTATGGAGAATAGGGTGGAGATTCTTTAAAAAACTGGAAATAGAGCTGTCATATGACTCAGCAAATCCACTGCTGGTCATAAACATTGAGGAAACCAGAACTGAAAGAGACATGAGTACACCAATGTTGATCGCAACACTGCTTACAATTGCCATACATGGAAGCAACCAAGATGTCCATCAGCAGATGAATGGATAAGAAAGACTGGTACATATGCACAATGGAATATTACTCAGCCATTAAAAAGAATGCATTTGAGTCAGTTCTAATGAGGTGGATGAAACTGGAGCCTATTATACAGAGTGAAGTAAATCAGAGAGAAATACACCAATACAGTATATTAGCACATATATATGGAATTTAGAAAGATGGTAATGATGACCGTATGTGAGACAGTAAAAACAAACACAGATGTAAGGAACTGACTTTTGGACTCTGTGGGAGGAGGCAAGGGTGGGATGATTTGAGAGAATAGCATTGACACATGCATATTACCATATGTGAAATAGATTGCCAGTCCCGGTTTGATGCATGAGACAGGGTGCTCAGGGCTAGTGTGCTGGGATGGCCTTGAGGGATGGGATGGGCAGGGAGGAGGGAGGGGCTTCAGGATGGGACACATGTACACCCATGGTTGATTCATATTAATGTATGGCAAAAAACACTACAATATTGTAAAGTAATCAGCCTCCCATTAAGATAAATTAATTAATTAGAAAAAGAAAGAAATTTAGAAGTAGCATGTGAAGCAAAACAATGATTACTCCTTGTGGCCATTTTTTTGGAACAGCAACTCTAAAAGCTGTGTTCAGTTCATTCAGTAGCTCAGTCATGTCTGAATCTTCATGACCCCATGGACTGCAGCAGTCCAGGCCTCCCTGTCTATCACTGACTCCTGGAGTTTACTCAAACTTATATGCATGGAGTCGGTGATGCCATCCAACCATCTCATCCTCTGTCACACACCCTTGTCCTCCTGACCTCAATCTTTCCCAGCATTATATATGTATGTGTGTGTGTGTTTGTGCACAGGAGGGGCTGGAGGGCTGGGACCACCTGGGGGAAAGGAGGGGCCCACCCAGCATCTCCACATGGAAGTTGAGTCCCTCTGGGTCAGAGCACAGAGCCAGAGGGAGCCCCTGGACTATGGCTCACAGGGCACAGTGACAAACCCCTCATAAGTCCTGAGCTGATGCTGACCCTGTGCTGGCCAGTGCCACTGGGGGAGGACATCTGATGAACCAGGTCTTGTGTCCTGCCCTTACATTGAGGGGGTAGAACCATGGGTTGTTCGGGTGGATAGATATTTTTGGAGCCTGAGAAGTACTTGGCGTCCCAGCGAGCATTTCAAGGGGATGGTGAGTTACAGGAACCCAGTGAGCCTTTCAGGGAGCTGGCGAGTTTGCGGGACTCAGTGAGTGTTTCAGTGGGCTGGCGAGTTTGGAGGTACCTACTGAGGATTTTATGGGTCTGGTGAGTGTCTGGGGGACCCAGTGAGTGTTTCAGGGGCTAGTGAATATCTGGAGGACCCAGTGAGCATTTCAGGGGCCTGGTGAGTTTGGCGCCCTGAGCAAAGGTCTAGGAGTTTGGTGTTCCTGAAGAGGCCCTGCATCACTCCATCCATTCGTTCACTTGAGAACTATTCCCTGAGTGCCTCTGTGTCCATCCCCATGCACAGACTTTCGTGAGGTCACACGGAACCTCCTCCAGTGTCACTGCAGGCCCACGGGGCAGAACCTGACCTCACTGGCAACCGTTCCACCTGCTCACCTGAGTGGACTGAGAACGCAGAGGGTGTGGCAGACCCACAGGAAGCGAAAGCCACTAGGGTGTGCAGGTGCACCCGGCTTGCTCCCTGGGGTGCTGTCCGAGGCCCCAAGGCTGGGTGGCACCACTGCCGAGCACTCCTGAATCTGTACTTGGAAACGAGGCAACTGAAGTTCCCAGACAAGATAAAGAGGGTGGGTGACCCACAGCTATGTACCTGGGAGACAGGAGAGTGTCTTGCAAGTACAAGATGGGTGTCCACAGGTGATGGGACATTATCCCTCCCATCACAGTGTACCCACCACCATCTCAGGCCAGCACAAATGGGAGATTGAAGGGCTTGTGACACACTGACCTGGATTCTGATGAAATTTGGAGACAAGAGGGCTCAGAGGGGGCAGGTGACCTGTGTTATAGGCAGAGCTTTGGACAGGACACCCAGTGAGCAGGTGACCTGTATTATGGGGAGGTCTCCTCTGTGAGAAGAAGATAGACACACACCCACAGGTGGCACAGGAAGGAGCTGGGCGAGCTCACTGGCCAGCCCATCAGAGGCCAAGCAGGGCAATCTGGGGAAGGAAATGGGGCTTTGCATAATTAAAACATGCAGGAGCCTGCGTGAGGAATCCCACCAGTGACAAGGTCATGCAGCAGAGATCTGATGGGCAAGGCGAGTCAGATCTCAGGTTTTCCCCCTGGTATTTCCTGAGCATGTACCCCAAAAAAAGTAAGAATCTGCCTGCTTTTCCACTCTTCTGACACACTCTGGAAAAAAATAAACTTGGGGCTATAGTCTGCACTTGAAAGGGATGTTTCAGTTAAACCCCTCTGACAACTCTCTAGCTTGCCTAACAAGTTCCCCATGACCTCTTATAGCTTGTGAATTGCTTAACCTCCCAACTGCCAGAGGCACAAAGCTTAAAAACATCTTAAAGATACAGAGCCTTTTCTAAAGAGCTAAAAATCATATTGGTGACAGATTTCACTGTTGACTCAATGATTGCTGCCAGGCCTCCATATTCTTTATCTTTTAGGCACCTGGGAGGATGTTAATCAATGTAATCGGGATATAGAAAAAATATATAGTAGTTTTGATGTTAGCAAAACTAGACTTTTGAGTCAATTACATATCTTTTGTTATAAATCACTGTACTCCTTTTACTTGTTATAAATTGCTGTATCTTTGCTATGTAAGAATGTAACTTTATTTTGTGCTTTCTGGGAGTGGCACCAGACTTTGGGAATATCAACACAAATAAGTCTTCTGGTTGACAAACCCTTATCAGAAAAAAAGACTGTAAAATGTTAATTGGCCCTTTTGGCTGGAAGATAATGTAACTCACCTAACACTTGTGTATACAACTAGGTATGCCGAGAAAAAATCCTGGTTTTGATAAGAGTCTGGGCTGCTAACACTGCATAACTTTGTATTACCCATTGATCTCTATGTACAACCAAAAGGTGTAAAAGGCCTTTCTAGACAACAGAGGCCAGGCCAGTCATTGGAAGGACTGGTTTTCCCCATGTCTTCTCTTTATTCTAATTTCAGGCTGAATTCCCATCTGGGTGTGGAGGCTCGCTATGTCTGCTTACTTGTTCCCACTTCTAATATCCTTAAGAGAGAGAGCACAAGGCGGACACTCACTGATAATCAAACGGGCGCTGGTGGCCTAACATAGATGGTGCAAGTTCCTTGTCTGGAACTTTATTGGCTGTCCACGTAAACCAAGTTATTCAGTTTCTTTTCTCCACTTAATTTTCCTACTACACTATTTCTTCCCAAACTAATCTTATATTTCTATGTTAATAAATAAATAAGTTTCTCCTTGTTTCCACCATCCATGCTTGGAATTACCCTGGATCCACTGGGGCTGGATCCCAGCAAAAACAGAAAACCCAGTGCTGGTGGTGCAGAGGCGTAGCTCTGAGAAACTGTACCTGCAGACTTCTCTCCAAGAGAAAGGATGGTGGGGTCGTGGAGAGAGGAGAAGTGCTCTAGAAACAGAGAAACTGAGAGGGAAAAAAGATGGCGGAGGAATAGGATGGGGAGAACACTTTCTCCCGCTCTACCTCATCAAAAGAACATTTCAACGCTGAGCAAATTCCACAAAATAACTTCTGACTGTGGCAGAGGACATCAGGCATCCAGCAAAGCAGATCATTGGCTTCAAAACCAGGTAGGAATTATTTTATTTTAAAGAACGAAGATAGAGACAAAGGAGGTAGGGAGGGAACACCCGCACGGGGAAAGGAATCCCATCCCAGGAAGAGACTCTTAAAGAGAGGTTCCCTAAAATTAGGGAACTTTCTCACAGCTGTGCATGGGGTGAGCCCTGGAAGCACAGAGGGCAACATAACAGGAAGGAAGAATAAATAAATAATTAAAACCAACAGATTACGAATTCAGCAGTATAACCCCCAGCGGATAAGCAGCGCAAACGCCTGCGTCCGACAGCAGTGGGGGTTGGGCAGGGAGGAGCGTGCCCGTGACAGTGCTTTCTAAGAACTGGGCCACGGGAGACGTAGGCTGCAGGGCTTTTCTCTACAATCGGGCGTAACGGGGCCAGAATCGGGTCCGTGCGTGGATAGAACAAATTATCCCAGACTAGCAAACCAGACTGGGGGATAACTAACACGCGAAACGCTCGAACATAAGACACTGACAGGCCCGCGCACAGAACAAAGGACGGATCAGAAATAGCCGGCGACAGGCAGCCAGAGCCTTAAGTACTGGAAGAGGGCAGTCGCAGCTCAAGAGAGACATTACCTACCAAATTGCAAGCAAGCTTCTTTATTGAGACTTCTGGGGTCTCTGAATAGTCATCATCTGGCTGAGAAAGAGCCCCGGAGGAGATCCCAGAAAACTGAGCGACCTGGAAAGCCCAGAAGATGCAACAATAGTGCGCGCCAAACTCCCTAGCCACTCGGAATTGGAATCAAACCCGGCACCCGGAGAGGACTTCCTGAGCGCCAATCCTGAGCAGCTTAAACCTGGGAAGTGCATGAAACACAGGGCAGGCCCCACACGGTTATCCCACGGATTGGGAAGGGGCAAGCCCAGTGCAGAGCTCACCACCACCCTCCCTGTGGCAAGACAGAAATCAGACACGGAAGAGACCAGCAAACAGAGGAAGTCAAACAGAGGGAACTGCCTTGGTAGCGACCCCACACAGTCCTCAATGACAGAGAAAACGCCAGATACACCGTTACTACTTTTATGATCAAAAAAATTATTTTTTTTGGGGGATGATGTGGAAGCGTGATTTCTTTCTTTTTTTTAAGAATTTTTTCTTTCCTTAAAAATTATTTTTTTCCTTTTTAAATTTGTTTATCCTTTTCTTTTTCATCTTTTTTCCTAAACTTGCTTAAATTTTTAAGTCTTCTATATTTCTAGTTATTATTTTTATAACCTAATATTACATTTCAAAAAAAAAAAACCAATCATTGAAGCAAATGCCATATATAGTCTTATTGGTGGAAGAAGTTCTCTTTTAATAATTCTGGAGTCTTTTATTATATTTTACTTTTTTTTCTTTTTCTCTATTTTTTTAAATTTCTCTCTCCTTCTTCTTCTTCTCTTCAATAATCTATCTTTGAAAATCCAATCTATACTCCAGATTTTTAATCTTGGCATTTTGGTATTTGTTGCCAATTTTGTACTTTTAAAAACCTAATCCTCAGTACCCAGTTTTACATGAGTGCAAGATTACTGGCTTGACCACTCTCTCCACCTCTGGAATCTCTCTTTTCTCCACCAGGTGGCTTTTGTCTCCTCCCTCCCCCTCCCTCTCTCTACCCAACTCTATGAATCTCTGTGTGTTCCAGAAGGAGGAGAACTCTAAGGGAACTGGTCACTGACCGGATCTGTATCCCTCCTTCCCATCTCCCTCTTTTATCCTCCTGTTCACCTCTATCTATTTCCCTTCCTCTCCTCTTCCATGTATAACTCTGTGACCACCTCTGAGCGGTCCAGACTTCGGAGTGCACACAAGAAAGTGGTTACGGGCTAACTTGCTTTTCCCTCTTTTGATCCCACCTCATCCCATTCCACTCACCTCTAACTACTCCCTCCCTCTTCTCTCCTCCAAGTAACTCACCGATCCTCTAGGGATGACCCTCAAAGTGGAGAAACCTATCATCATTAACCTAGATGTTTTAACATTAGTGCTGAATAGATGGAGAAATCATGAGGCTATTGTAAAAATAAATCTGAAAACCAGAATCAGGAGGCGTAATTCCAAATACTGAGATCATCAATGAATTCCTGAATACAGGGAACACTATCCAATTAGAGCTCATCAAACGCCTTCATGCCTATACTAAAATTGAGCACTGCCCAAGGGCCAACAAGCTCCAGAGCAAGACATACCATGCAAATTCTCCAGCAACACAAGAACAAGCCCCTGAGCTTCAATACACAGGCAACTCAAAATACTCCAAAACCATTGACGTCTCATAACCCATTGCTTCACACGTCACAGCACTCCAGAGAGAGGAAATCCAGATCCATCCACCAGAACCCCAACACAAGCCTCCCTGATCAAGAAACTTTGACAAGCCACTGATATAACCCCAATCACAGAAAGGAAGCTCTATAATAAAGAGAACTCCACAAATTCCCAGGATATAGAAAAGCCACCACAAACACAGCAATATAACCAGGATGAAGACACAGAGGAATACCCAGCAGGTAAAGGAACAGGAGACATGCCCACCAAACCAACAAAAGAGGAAGAGATAGGGAATCTACCTGAGAAAGAATTCCGAATACTGATAGTGAAAATGATCCAAAATCTTGAAATCAAAATGGAATCACAGATAAATAGCCTGGGGTCAAGGATTGAGAAGATGCAAGAAAGGTTTAACAAGGACCTAGAAGAAATAAAAAGAGTCAACATATAATGAATAATGCAATAAATGAGATCAGAAACACTCTGGAGGCTACAAATAGTAGAATATCGGAGGCAGAAGATAGGATTAGTGAAATAGAAGATAGAATGGTAGAAATAAATGAATCAGTGAGGGAAAAAGAAAGACGAATTAAAAGAAATGAGGACAATCTCAGAGACCTCCAAGACAATATGAAACGCTCCAACATTCGAATTATAGGAGTCCCAGAAGAAGAAGACAAAGAGAAAGATCATGAGAAAATACTTGAGGCGATAATAGTTGAAAACTTCCCTAAAATGGGGAAGGAAATAATTACCCAAGTCCAAGAAACCCAGAGAGTGCCAAACAGGATAAACCCAAGGCGAAACACCCCAAGACATATTTTAATCAAACTAACAAAGACCAAACACAAAGAACAATTACTAAAAGCAGCAAGGGAAAAACAACAAATAACACACAAGGGGATCCCCATAAGAATAACTGCAGATCTTTCAATAGAAACTCTTCAGGCCAGGAGGGAATGGCAAGACATACTTAAAGTGATGAAAGATAATAACCTTCAGCCAAGACTACTGTACCCAGCAAGGATCTCATTCAAATATGAAGGAGAAATCAAAAGCTTTACAGACAAGCAAAAGCTGAGAGAATTCAGCACCACCAAACCAGCTCTCCAACAAATACTAAAGGATAGACTTTAGAAAGGAAACACAAAAAGGACGTATAAACCTGAACCCAAAACAATAAAGTAAATGGCAACAGGAGCATAATTATCAATAATTACCTTAAATGTAAATGGGTTGAATGCCCCAGCCAAAAGGCAAAGACTGGCTGAATGGATACAAAAACAAGATCCCTATATATGTTGCCTACAAGAGACCCACCTCAAAACAACGGACACATACAGACTAAAAGTGAAGGGCTGGAAAAAGATATTCCATGCAAATAAAGACCAAAAGAAAGCAGGAGTAGCAATACTCATATCCGATAAAATAGACTTTAAAACAAAGGCTGTGAAAAGGGACAAAGAAGGCCACTACATAATGATTAAAGGATCAATCCAAGAAGAGGATATAACAATTATAAATATATATGAACCCAACATAGGAGCACTGCAATATGTAAAGCAATTGCTAACAAGCATGAAAGGGGAAATTAACAATAACACAATAATAGTGGGAGACTTTAATACCCCACTCACACCTATGGACAGATCAACTAAACAGAAAATTAACAAAGAAACGCAAATGTTAAACGATACAATAGACCAGTTAGACCTAATTGATATCTATAGGACATTTCACCCCAAAACAATGAATTTTACCTTTTACTCAAGTGCACACGGAACCTTTTCCAGGATAGATCACAACCTGGGTCATAAATCTAATCTTGATAAATTCAAAATATCGAAATTATTCCAAGCATCTTCCCTGACCATAATGCACTAAGGTTAGATCTCAATTATAGGAGAAAAACTATTAAAAATTCCAACATTTGAAGGCTGAACAACACCCTTCTGAATAATCAACAAATCACAGAAGAAATCAGAAAAGAAATCAAAATATGCATCGAAATGAATGAAAATGAAAACACAACTACACAGAACCTTTGGGACACTATAAAAGCAGTCCTAAGAGGAAAGTTCATAGCAATACAGGCATACCTCAAGAAACAAGAAAAAAATCAAATAAATAACCTAACCCTACACCTAAAGCAACTAGAAAAGGAAGAAATAGAGAACCCCAGAGTTAGTAGAAGGAAAGAAATCCTAAAAATTAGGGCAGAAATAAATGCAAAAGAAACAAAAGAGACCATAGCAAAAATCAACAAAGCAAAAAGCTGGTTCTTTGAAAGGATAAATAAAATTGACAAACCATTAGCCAGACTCATCAAGAAACAAAGAGAAAAAAAAATCAAATCAACAAAATTAGAAATGAAAATGGAGAGATCACGACAGACAACTCAGAAATACAAAGAATTATAAGAGACTACTATCAGCAATTATATGCCAAAAAAATGGACAACTTGGAAGAAATGGACACATTCTTAGAAAAGTATAATTTTCCAAAACTGAACCAGGAAGAAATAGAAAATCTTAACAAACCCATCACAAGCACGGAAATTGAAACTGTAATCAGAAATATTCCAGCAAACAAAAGCCCAGGTCCAGACGGCTTCACAGCTGAATTCTACCAAAGATTCCGAGAAGAGCTAACACCTATCTTACTGAAGCTATTCCAGAAAATTGCAGAGGAAGGTAAACTTCCAAACTCATTCTATGAGGCCACCATCATCCTAATACCAAAACCTGACAAAGACACCACAAAAAAGAAAATTACAGGCCAATATCACTGATGAACATAGATGCAAAAATCCTCAACAAAATTCTAGCAATCAGAATCCAGCAACACATTAAAAAGATCACACACCATGACCAAGTGGGCTTTATCCCAGGGATGCAAGGCTTTTTCAATATCCACAAGTCAATCAATGTAATTCACCACATTAACAAATTGAAAAATAAAAATCATATGATTATCTCAATAAATGCAGAAAAAGCCTTTGACAAAATTCAGCATCCATTTATGATAAAAACTCTCCAGAAAGCAGGAATAGAAGGAACATACCTCAACATAATAAAAGCTATATCTGACAAACTCGCAGCTAACATTATCCTCAATGGCGAAAAATTGAAACCATTTCCCCTAAAGTCAGGAATAAGACAAGGGTGTCCACTTTCACCACTACTCTTCAACATTGTACTGGAAGTTTTGGCCACAGCAATCAGAGCAGAAAAAGAAATACAAGGAATCCAAATTGGAAAAGAAGAAGTAAACTCTCACTGTTTGCAGATGACATGATCCTCTACATAGAAAATCCTAAAGACTCGACCAGAAAACTACTAGAGCTAATCAATGAATACAGTAAAGTTGCAGGATATAAAATCAACACTCAGAAATCCCTTGCATTCCTATACACTAATAATGAGAAAGTAGAAAAAGAAGTTAAGGAAACAATTCCATTCACCATTGCAACGAAAAAAATAAAATACTTAGGAATATTCCTCCCTAAAGAAACTAAAGACCTATATATCGAAAACTATAAAACACTGATGAAAGAAATCAAAGAGGACACTGATAGATGGAGAAATATACCATGCTCATGGGTCAGAAGAGTCAATATAGTGAAAATGAGTATACTACCTAAAGCAATCTACAGATTCAATGCAATTCCCATCAAGCTACCAGCAGTATTTTTCACAGAACTAGATCAAATAATCTCAAGATTTGTATGGAAATACAAAAATCTCGAATAGCCAAAGCAATCTTGAGAAAGAAAAATGGAACTGGAGGAATCAACTTGCCTGACTTCAGGCTCTACTACAAAGCCACAGTCATTAAGACAGTATGGTACTGGCACAAAGACAGAAATATAGATCAATGGAACAAAATAGAAAGCCCTGAGATTAACCCACACACCTATGGACACCTTATCTTCGACAAAGGAGGCAAGAATATACAATGGAGTAAAGACAGTCTCTTTAACAGGTGGTGCTGGGAAAACTGGTCAACCACTTGTAAAAGAATGAAACTAGACCCGTTTCTAACACCACACACAAAAATAAACTAAAAATGGATTAAAGATCTAAATGTAAGACCAGAAACTATAAAACTCCTAGAGGAGAACATAGGCAAAACACTCTCCGACATAAATCACAGCAGGATCCTCTATGATCCAACTCCCAGTATACTGGAAATAAAAGCAAAGATAAACAAATGGGATCTAATTAAAATTAAAAGCTTCTGCACAACAAAGGAAACTATAAGCAAGGTGAAAAGACAGCCTTCTGAATGGGAGAAAACAATAGCAAATGAAACAACTGACAAACAGCTAATCTCAAAGATATATAAGCAACTTATGCAGCTCAACTCCAGAAAAATAAATGATCCAATCAAAAAATGGGCCAAAGAACTAAATAGGCATTTCTCCAAAGAAGACATACGGATGTCTAACAAACACATGAAAAGATGTTCAACATCACTCATTATCAGAGAAATGCAAATCAAGACCACAGTGAGGTACCATCTCACACCAGTCAAAATGGCTGTGGTCCAAAAGTCTATAAGCAATAAATGCTGGAGAGGATGTGGAGAAAAGGGAACCTCTTACACTGCTGGTGGGAATGCAAACTAGTACAGCCACTATGGAAAACAGTGTGGAGATTCCTTAAAAATTGCAAATAGAACTGCCTTATGACCCAGCAATCCCACTGCTGGGCATAGACACCAAGGAAACCAGAATTGAAAGAGACACATGTACCCCAATGTTCATTGCAGCGCTGTTTATAATAGCCAGGACATGGAAGCAACCTAGATTTCCATCAGCAGATGACTGGATAAGAAAGCTGTGGTACATATACACAATGGAATACTACTCAGCCCTTAAAAAGAATAAATTTGACTCTGTTCTAATGAGATGGATGAAATTGGAACCGATTATACAGAGTGAAGTAAGCCAGAAAGAAAAACACCAATACAGTATACTGACACATATATATGGAATTTAGAAGACAGTAATGATGACCCTATATGTGAGACAACAAAGAGACACAGAGGTATAGAGTGGACTTTTGGATTCTGAGGGAGAGGGAAAGGGTGGGATGGTTTGGGAGAATGGCAATGAAACGTGTATATTTTCTTGTAAGAAACGAAGCTCCACTCTATGTTCAATGTAGGATGCAGGATGCATGGGGCTGATGCACAGGATGATTCAAGTAGAGGATGTGGGGTGGGAGGTGGGAGGGGGCTTCGGCATTGGGAGATTGTGTTCACCTATGGCTGATTCGTGTCAATGTATGGCAAAACAAATATAGTATTGTAATTAAAAAATAAATAAATTTAATAATTAAAAAAATAGAAACAGAGAAACTGAGACACAGAGAGAAATGGACAGAGACATGAAGAGAGACAGACAGAAGTAGGGCAAAGGGAGAGAGAGACACAGGAGGTGAAGTGAGGGTTTGAAGGGGAGCAAGGGAAGGGGGAGACAGGGACCAACAGAGAGGCCCCAGCAGCTGAAGTCTGTTCTAAGGCTAGAGCTTGAGACCCCCTCCAGAGGGTCCCCCTTCCTAGCACTGTGCACCAGCCCCCTCCTCTTGGGTCTGAGAGGGGCCCAGTTGAGCCTGTGGGCTCCAGGTATGGGGGCTCCCATCCTAGGGCCGATGGAGCCCAGGCACAAAGTCACACACCCTTCACTTCCCAGAGGTGGTCTCTCCATCTGGTGGGTGTTGCTGCAGTAAAAGTGACTGGACAGGCTCCCAGGATGAAGCACTCACCTTAGCAGCTAAGAAGCTGGGAATCCCTCCAGTCAGGATCTAGAGTCCCCTCTGTCCTGTTTTGGGTGGGTGTCCTAGTGGCCTGCATACCATCAGGACTCCTTTCATGGGAAACACATGCCTTGACCTTTATTTTTGTGTTTACTGCTCTCCATGGACAGAGGTTGTCTCGATTCTTAAGGTCTATAGTAATAGTATAGTAATAGTAATAGTTCTATACTCTATAGTAATAGTTCCCTTGTGTTGTCATAGTCCCCTCTCTACAGTAATACTCCCCTTCTATTCTCATACTCTCACCTCTACATTTATAGTTCCCCTTCTATAGTAACAGCCCCCTCTAATATCATCGTTGGAGAAAGGCATGGCAACCAACTCCAGTATTGTTAGCTGGAGAATCCCATGGACAGAGGGGCTTGGCCGGCTCCATGCAGTCACTCCATGGAGTCGCAAAGAGTCGGACAAGACTGATTGACCAACACTAATGTTATAGTGTTTAGAGTAATAGCCCTCTATTCTCAAAACTTCACTTCTACAGTAACTGTGCTCCTCTACTGTCGTACTCGCCCCTCTGTAATAATAGTCCTCCTTCATTGTATCACTCCTCGTCTATTGTCATAGCCCCCCTCAGTAATGGTTCCTCTTCCACTGTATCAACTCCTCTCTATTGTCATAGTAACAGTTCCCCCTATGGGGTAACAGTTCTCTATTAGAGATCTAATAGAGTAATGAAAGTGAAAGTGAAGTTGCTCAGTCGTGTTTGACTCTTTGAAACACCATGGATTGTAACCTACCAGGCTCTTCCATCCACGGGATTCTCCAGGCAAGAGAAGTGGAGTTTGTTGCCATTTCCTTCTCCAGGGGATCTTCCCGATACAGGGATCGAATCTGGGTTTCCCCCATTGTAGGCAGACACCTTTACTGCCTGAGACACCAGAGAGGGCAAGATTAATAGAGTGATAGTTCTCCTTTACTGTCATAGTCCTCCACCCCATACACTAATAGTCCTGTCTCTATTGGCACACTTCACTTTCTATTGTAATAGCCCCCACTCTGCAGTAAAAGTCTCTCCTCTACTGAAATAACCCCCAATGGCACAGTCCTACTATATAGTGATAGTTACCCCCTCTATTGTCAAAGTTCCCCTTCTACAGTAGTATAGTCATAGTCCCCTCTCTGCAATAACAGTCCTCCTTGATTGTAGTAGTGCCCTTAAATTATAATAGTCTGCCTCTAATATCCCCCTTCTAGAGTAAAGTCCTCTGTTGCTATAATCCCCCGCTACAGTAAACGTTTCCCTCCACTGTCATAGTCCACTCCCTATTGTAATAAGTCTGTCTCTCTGGTAGTAGTCTCTCATCTAGTAATCTCCCTCTGTTGTCAGTATTTCCCTTCCACAGTCAAAGTCCCTCTTCTACTATAACAGTGTTGCCTCCATTGTCATAGTTTCCCCTCTACACTAGAGTCGCCTTCTGCTATCCCTAATCTATATTAATAGTCCCTTACTACCTTAGTAGCCCCCACTCTATAGGAATAGTCTTCCTCAATTTCAGTAGTCCCTTTCTAATGTAATAGTCCTTGTCTGCAGTAACAGACCCCCATTCATTATAATAGTCTCCCTTAAGGTAAGAGTCCTCTTCCATTATAATAGTCTCTCTCTTTTTGTCATAGTCCCCTTTGTTCAGTAATACCCCCCACACACAATGATAGACCACCCTCTACTTTAATAGTCTCACATATGCTATAACAGTCCTCTCTCTACAGTGAGAGTCCTCCTCTATTGTAATAGCCTACCTCTATGTTAAGAGTCCTGCCTCCATAAATGGTTCTGCCTCTTCTGTAATACAACAAAACAGATACAACACTTTGTCAACAAATGTCAGTCTAGTGAAGGCTATGGTTTTTCAAGTGGTCGTGTATGGATGTGAGAGTTGCACTATAAAGAAATCTGAGTGCCAAAGAATTGAGGCTTTTGAACTGTGGTGTTGGAGAGGACTCTTGAGGGTCCCTTGGACTGCAAGGAGATCCAACATGCCCATCCTAAAGGAGATCAATCCTGGGTGTTCATTGGAAGGACTGATGCTAAAGCTGAAACTCCAATACTTTGGCCACCTGATGCGAAGAGCTGATTCACTGGAAAAGACCCTGATGCATGGGAAGACTGAGGGCATGAAGAGAAGGGGACAACAGAGGATGAGATGGTTGGATGGCATCACCAACTCAATGAACATGGGTTTGGGCGGACTACAGGAGTTGGTGAGGAAAGGGAGGCCTGGTGTGCTGCAGTTTGTAGGGTCGCAAAGTGTTGGACATGACTGAGCCACTGAACTGAGCTGAACTTCTGTAATAGTCCCCTTCTCTAGAATGCCCCCCCTCTATTATAATAGTTCCCTTTATTATAATAGTTGTCTGTATTGTCATAGACCCTCCCCTGCATAACAGCCCTCACAGCATCAGAGTCCCCTTATTTTAAATTTCCCCCTCCACAGTCATAGTGTCCCACTACAGTAAGTGTCTTTCTTCATTATGAGTTTCTTCTCCACAATAGGGCTTCCCTGGTGGCTCAGCTGGTACATAATCTGCCTGCATTGCGGGAGACCTGGGTTAGGAAGAACCCTCTAGAAGAGAAAGGCTACCCACTCCAGTATTCTGGCTTGGAGAATTCCATGGCCTGTGTAGAGTCAGATACGACTGAGCGAATTTCACTTTCTCCACAGTAACATCCTCCCTACATGATCATAGCCCCATTTATTGTATCTCCCCTCTATCATATTAGTCACCTCGCTACAGTAATATGGCCTCTTGTACAAATAAAGCCCTATCACTATGTAATCATCCCCTCTCTAGAGTAATAGTCCTCCTTAAAGGACTCTTATCCTCTTGTAATAGTCCCCTTTCCTCTTCACAATAACCCTTCAGAATAAGTCTCTTTTCTAATCCAAATATTCAATGAGATGCAAGTAGAACACACAGCAAAACAGTATGTCAGAACACCGAGCAAGGCACTGTGGGGATAACCTGTGGATGTATGTGCCTCGTCATGTAGGACTCCATTTGTGCGTCTGTGTCACCATCCTGGGGACACCTGTGGGTGTATGTCTGTTTTCCCCTCACAGAGGAGACCTCCCCATAATACAGGTCACCTGCCCACTGGGTGTCCTGTCCAAAACTCTCCCCATAACACAGGTCACCTGCCCACTCATGAGCCTTCTTGTCTCCATATCCCTGGACCTCTGTTCCATCAGAATCCAGTTCAGTGTGTCTCAAGCCCTTCATCCTCCAATTTGCACTGGCCTGAGACGGTGGTGGGTTCACTGTGATGGGAGGAATAATGCCCCATCACCTGTGGACACCCATCTTGTACTTGCAAGACACTCTCCTATCTCCCAGGTACATAGCTGTGGGTCACCCACCCTCTTTTCCTTATATGTGAACCCCAGCTGCCTGGTTTCCAAGTGCAGATTCAGGAGTGCTCAGGAGTAGTGCCATTCAGCCTTGGGGCCTCGGACAGCACCCCAGGGAGCAAGCTGGGTGCACATGCACATCCTGGTGGCTTTCACTTCCTGTAGGTCTGCCACACCCTCTGTGTTCTCAGTCCACTCAGGTGAGCAGGTGGAGCGGTTTCCAGTGAGGTCAGGTTCTGCCCCTGTGGGCCCACAGTGAGACACTGGAGGAGGTTCTGTGTGACCTTGAGCACGTTTGTGGGTGGAATGGGCACAGAGGTGCTCAGGGAATAGTTCTCAAGTGAACGAATGGATGGAAGTGATGCAGGGCCTCTTCACGAACACCAGGCTCCTATATCTTTGCTCAGGCTACCAAACTCACCAGTCCCCTGAAACGCTCACTGGGTCCCCCAAACTCGCCAAACCCTATAACACTCACTGGGCCCCCAAACTCGCTGGCCCCCTGAAATTCTCACTGGGTCCCCCAGATACTCACTAGCCCCTGAAACACTTACTGGGTCCCCCAGACACTCACAAACCCCCTGAAATACTCACTAGGTCCCCCAAACTCTCCAGCCCCCTGAAAGGCTCACTGGGTTCCCCTAACTCACCATTCCCCTGAAACACTCACTGGGTCCCCCAAGCACTTCCCAGGCTCCAAAAATGTCCATCCACTCCAACCAGCCCATGGTCCTACCCCTCAATGCAAGGGCAGGACACAAGACCTGGGTCATCAGTTGTCCTCCCCCAGTGGCACTGGCCAGCACAGGGTCAGCATCAGCTCAGGACTTATGAGGGTCTTGTCACTGTGCCCTGTGAGCCATGCAGTCCAGGGGCTCCCTCTGGCTCTGTGCTCTGACCCAGAGGGACTCAACTTCCATGTGGAGATGCTGGGTGGGCGCCTCCTTTCCCCCAGGTGGTCCCAGCCCTCCCCCTCCAGCCCCCCACACACACACACCACACACACAAACACACACACACACACACACATACTATAATGCTGGGAAAGATTGAGGTCAGGAGGACAAGGGTGTGTGACAGAGGATGAGATGGTTGGATTGCATCACTGACACCATGAACATGAGTTTGGATAAACTCCAGGTGTCAGTGATAGACAGGGAGGCCTGGACTGCTGCAGTCCACGGGGTCGTGAAGAGTCAGACACCGCTGAGCAACTGAGCTGAACTGAACACAGCTTTTAGAGTTGCTGTTAGCTATCATTGCTTTTGTTTCACACTCCACTTCTAATTTTCTTTTTTTAATTAATTAGTTTGTCTTAATGGGAGGCTGATTACTTTACAATATTGTGGTTTTCACCATACATGATTCAACCATGGATGTACATGTGTTCCAAATCCTGATGCCCCCTCCCACCTCCCTCCCCATCCCATCCCTCATGGCCATCCCAGTACACCAGCCCTGAGCACCCTGTCTCATGCATCAAACCGGGACTGGCGATCTATTTCACATATGGTAATATGCATGTGTCAATGCTATTCTCTCAAATCATCCCACCCTCGCCTCCTCCCACAGAGTCCAAATGCCGGTTCCATTACATTTTTGTCTCTTTTATTGTCTCACATACAGGGTCATCATTACCATCTTTCTAATTTCCACATATATATGTGTTAATATACTGTATTGGTGTTTTTCTCTCTGACTTGCTTCACTCTGTATAATAGGCTCCAGTTTCATCCACCTCATTAGAACTGACTCAAATGCATCCTCTTTAATGGCTGAGTAATAGTCCATTGTGCATATGTACCAGGCTTTCTTACCCATTCATCTGCCGATGGACATCTTAGTTCCTTCCATGTTCTATCGACTGTAAGCAGTGCTGCAGTCAACACTGGGGTACTAATGCCTCTTACAGTTCTGGTTTCCTCAGTGTGGATGCCCAGCAGTGGATTTGCTGAGTCGTATGACCGCTCTATTTCCTGTTTTTAAGGAATCTCCAGCCTGTTCTCCATAGTGGCCATGCTAGTTTGCATTCTCACCAACAGTGTAAAAGAGTTCCCTTTTCTTCACACCCACTCCACCATTTATTGCTTGTAAACTTGATAGCAGCCATCGTGACTGGCATGAGATGATACCTCACTATGGTTTGGATTTGCATTTCTCTGATGATGAGTGATGTTGAGCATCTTTTCATGTGTTTGCTTGCCATCTGTATGTCTTCTTTGGAGAAATGTCTGTTTAGATCTTTGGCCCATTTTTTGATTGGGTCATTTATTTTTCTGGAACTGAGCTGTAGGAGCTCCAGGTATATTTTTGAGTTTAATTCTTTGTCAGTTGCTTCCTTTGCTATCATTTTCTCCCATTCTGAAAGCTGTTTTTTCACCTTGCTTATACTTTTCTTCGTTGTGCAATGCTTTTAAGTTTAATTGGGTCCCATTTGTTTATTTTCACTTTGAATTCTATGAATCTGGGGGTTGGGTCATAGAGGATCCTGCTGTAAATTTCTTTTTCTATGCATTCATTGTTATTTCATTTTGAAGTAGGGTTGATTTATGATACTGTGTTTGTTTCAGGTGTATAGGAGCTGGATCAGAGATACACAGACATTTACCAATCCTTTTTGGGGGTCATTTTCCCCAGAGAGAGGAGTACAGTATCTCCAGTAGGCTGTCCTTTGCTATTCAACACTGTTTTTCCTGATTATCTGTTGGATGTATGTTAAAACCTGTTTGTTCCTTGCAAACTCTTCATTTATCCCACATTCTCATCTTTTTTGTACATTCCATGGTGCCACAAGGTGTTGGACATGTTGTGAAGCGTCTGCGAATTCAGGTGAAGGAAAAAAAAAGCGAGAAATGACTATTTTATCTTTCCCTTTTTCAGGGAAAAAAGATTAAAACTGTGAACAGGCCTGAATACCTTCTGTAATTTGTTTTGTTTTGTTTGTTTTTAACTGCTCATAACTCTGAATGTCTGTGCCTAATTTGCTTTATCTGCCCCCTAACTTGCAGGAGCTATGAGTAACATTTTTCCTACTCTGCCAAATCAATCACCTGCTGTTGGTTACCCTGGCATCACCCTTCCCCTTGTGTTCATTCAGGGCTGGGCACTGAGTCATGCCAGCTGCCAGAGGTGCACCTACTGGGTCTTCGATTTTCATGTCAAAGAAAACTGTCTTTGAATAAAATTCTTGAGGAAGAGATCTCATCCTGCCCTTTGTGGCCTCATCACTGACCCTGGCTGTAGAGCCCTTCCACCTAAAGCCCATGCTCAGGAGGACGTGGGGGGGTACTCAGTCCCTGGGGCATGACCCTACTGTGTCCCCCTTTCTGCTGGCATGAGAATAAAAGTCACCTTCATATCTCCTGCAGACTCTATCTCTGTGAGTTTTATTCCTTCACTGGGCAGAGAGCCCAGATGTTTGGTCCATGGAGTCACAAAGTAGTTGGACTTGTCTGTTGCGACGAGAATTCAGGTGCCGTGAAAAAAAAGTCACGAGTCATTGAGTATTTTGATTTTCCTCTGGGACAGAGCCCAGACATGGGAAACGTCGGGCCAGGCGGTTCTGAGCATTCCTAGTTGAAAAACCCTCCTTGTGTTTTTATAGTTCCCAGCCCATTTACATACCCTTGAATGTCTGTGCCTAAGCCCTTTTGCCTCCTCCCATCCTCTGCAGCCCCTAGTCTCTGAAGATTTTTAGATAGTGGCCCTTTGCCTGTGGGAGGCTATGCTAAATAGATCACCTGATCTTTGTGGTTACTACATACAACACGTGCTGCAGTCCATGTATTTACAAAGAAGAAGACACAACGTCATGCACAACTGACCAGAGCAGTACATAGTGTTTCTGGACTTTTCAGGTGCTAGAGACTGTACTGAGTGAAAACAGTTCACCTGAGGACGAAGTCTTTTTGACCCGTGGCCCACTTTTGATTCCTTCTGATCACTGACACCTGGCCGTGAGCCCTGGAAGGAAGGGGTTATATACAGCCCCACAGGCTCTTCATATGCGGGCCAGCGCATTAGGGTTAGGGTTTTTTTTTTTCAGGGAGATGGTTCTAAGGAAACAACATTGCCTCCTGCCCGACTCTGGTCTTCAGTCACTGAGCTTCATGGAAAACTTTGTTCATTGATTGTCAGCTAGAGTGGAATGTGCCAAGACTTGAGTCTCATTTCTCCTTCCCCATTGCCCAGGGTCCCCAGGACACATCCCAGTTTGTGGACACCACTCTGCAGAGGGTACTGTCATCTGTAGGTGGGGTGACCCTAAAGACGGAGGCTGGAGGTAGGAACCCCAGCCTTGGGGACATAGAGTGTCCAGGGGATCTTGCAAACCTGTTCCAGCCTGGAGGCTCCACCAGTTCATGGCTGATGTAGGCTTGGTTTCTCTGCAGGAGGTTCCACCTACATCTGGAGATTGTATGCTCATGCAGAGGGAAGGAGGCATCCCAGGTACATTGTGGGGAAACATTTCCTGCCCCATGCTCCCAGCTCCGTCTGCACTGAGACTCTTCAGGCTTGGGACCAAAACCAGCTCAGGTTCCAGGGATGTGACAATATCCAGGTCATCATGGCCTGAAGACTGTAGATTCAGCCTTTCTGATTCCTATCTTGTGCTTATATTCCCTAATTTGAAGTGGCTTATGTAGTTGAATGACAAGGTTGTGAGTGTTTTTTTGTTTTTCATTTGGATCAACAGCAACTTGATTCACTTGTACGTAGATGTGTATGTCTTCTTTTCCAGATTTTTTTCCAATATAAGTTGTTAACAGTGCTGAATAGGATTCCTGTTTATAAAGTGGTACCTGGTGGATTGCTGTTGTTGTTTTAATAATATTAGCCTCCTTATATTAGACTGAATCAGTTCCTTACTCCCTGTGCCACTGTTTATTTTTAATTCCCCCCGGGGGACCACTGATTATTTTCGAGTCTGTAAGACTGTTTCCCTTTGATAAATAAGTTCATCTGTATCCATTTTTAGATCCCAGCTACAAGTGATAACTTATGCTAATATCCTTCCCTGTCTCCCTCACCTCACTGGCTATGATCATCTCTACTTTAATGCCCGAGGCCTCCCATGGCATTCTTTCCTGCTTATTTTGTCTGAGTGATGGTTCATCGTCTATGTACCCCATCATCTTTATTCCTTATGGACATCTTTGTTTGCAAACATTTTTTTCCCATTCTGAGGACTGTCTTTCTCTTTCACTTAGGGTTCCTTTGCTGTGAAAACGCTTTTAAGGTTCATTCAGTCTTGTTTTCTTAGTTTTGATTCATTTTTCATTATTCTGGGCACACTTGGTAGAACTGATGTTGCACAACGTCCCCCTATATTGTCCTCAAAATTGCATAGTATCCATCCGACATTTAGATCTTTATCTTCTTTGAAGTTTATATTTGTGTGTGTGTGGCTTGACGGATATTCTAATTTCATTCTCGTTTTCATTTTTTGATGCATGTCCAAGCTCTCCTCCATAGTGGCTTTCTCCTATTTTCACTTTAGCAATGGAGGTGGATGGTTCCCTTTTCTTCATGGCATCGGGCAGATTTAACCTTTATAGAGTGCTTGGCAATCACTATTCTGATTGGTGTGAGGTGATACTGAACATCCTTCCCTAATATTTATCAATTTTGACATCTTTTCATGAGATTTTTTTTAAGTGTGAGTTACAGGTACCTGTTAAAATTGGCTTTGTGACGGTCTACCCAGTTATGAATAATTTTTTTGATGACCATGCCTAGGAGACTCCAGGAGATCAGTTGTTGTTTACTTAGAAATGCTTGGAGCTTATGAATATTAAATGCCCATCAACACGGCTTTCCACTGATGGGCAGGGACTGTGGCCCTCCCTGTTGTTTTACCTGAGACCAAGCTATGTTGGAGTTATTGAAGACAATGGCGACCTCCTTCAAAAGGTCCCAGTGCCCTCAACAGTGCAGGAGGCCAAAACTGATCCACGCCTCCACTGGAGGCCCCTGGGCACTCACAGGAAAGTCTGGGTCAGTCTCTAGTGGGGTCACTGCTCCTTTCTCCTGGGTCTTGGTGTGCACAAAGTTTTGCTTGTGCCCTCCATGAGTCTGTTCCCCCAGTCCTGTGGAAGTTCTATAATCAAATTTCAATGGCCCACAAAATCTAACTCCCTCGGGATTCTCAGTCCATTTGCCAAATCCCCAGGCTGGGAAATCTGGAGGAGGGGTGATGTGTGTACTGACCTGGAATGGATGGAGCTGTGATGGTCTCTGTGCTGACTTGACATGGATGGAGCTGGGGTGGTTTGAGTGCTGACCTGGCATGGATGAAGTTGGGGTGGTCTGTTTGCTAACCTGGCATGGATGGAGGTGATGTGGTCTGTGCAGTGGCTTGGATGGAGTTGAGATGGTCTGGGTGCTGATCTGTCATGGATAGAGCTGTGGTGGTCTGAGTGCTGACCTTGCATGGATGGAGCTGGGGTGGTCTGTGTGTTGACATGGCATGGATGGACCTGGGATGGTCTGTTTGCTTACCTGGCATGGATGGAGGTGGGGTGGTCTGTGTGCTGACCCAGCGTGGATGGAACTGGGATGTTCTGTATGCTGACCTCTCACGGATGGATTTGCAGCAGGGCAATCTCTGTGTTCCTAAGTGACAAGAGTTAAGCTGTGGTTGACTGGTGGGTGGGAGAGCTTGTTTATGATCAGGCAGGGAGGAGGCATATACCTGGAGCTTTTACGTTACCTAGGTCTCATTTGTTAATTTCTGTTGTTCAGTCTTTTGGGTTTTATCCATGTTCATTCATCTCCTGGATGTTTCCCTGTCATTTTTTGTTTGTTTGTTTAATTTACTGTGTTTGTGATCCCTTTCTTGGTTAAAATGCTGTAGTTCCTCTTAACTATAGAGTCTACCTCTTCTGAGTGGGATTGAACCAATGCCTTGTGACGGTTTCCTGGTTGGGGGATTTGTGTGTGTCTTCTGGTAGGTGGAGCTAGATCATGTCTTTCAGAAAGGAAGTGGCTATGTCCACTAGTGTGGTTTAGAATGTATGGGTTCAGTATGGCTTTGAGCAGCCTGTTTGCCGATGTGCAAGGCTGCCCCCCTATCTGGCTGAAGGATAGGCGAGGAGTGTTTGGCACTACAGCTTGCTGGCTTTGGGGTGTGGCTTAGTCTTAGTGTTGAGATGGAGGCTTTTGGGAGGGCACTCACCTATTAATGTCCTATTGGTCCAGGAGTGCTCTAGTGATTGAAAGTTACAAAGTTGTTCAGTTCAGTTCAGTCACTCAGTCCAGTCCGCCTCTTTGTGACCCCATGAGTCTCAGCACTCCAGGCCTCCTTGTCCATCACTAACTCCTGGAGTTCACTCAGACTCACGTCCATCAAGTCAGTGATGCCATCCAGCCATCTCATCCTCTGTTGTCCCCTTCTCCTTCCTCATTCAATCTTTCTCAGCATCAGGATCTTTTCAAATGAGTCTGTTCTTCGCATCAGGTGGCCAAACTATTGGAGTTTCAGCTTCATTATCAGTCCTTCCAATGAACATTCAGGACTGATTTCCCTTAGGAGGGCCTGGTTGGATCTCCTTGCAATCCAAGGGACTCTCAAGAGTCTTCTCCAACACCACAGTTCCAAAGCATCAATTCTTTGGCGCTCAGTTTTCTTTGTATTCCAACTCTCACACCTGTACATATCTACTGGAAAAACCATGGCTTTGACTATGTAGAGCTTTGAGGGTAAAGTAATGTCTCTGCTTTTTAATATACTATCTAGGTTGATGATAACATTTCTCCCAAAGAGTAATTGTCTTTTCATTTCATGGCTGTGGTCACAATCTGAGGTGATTTTGGAGACCCCACCCCCAAAAAATAAAAGCTGTAACTGTTTCCACTGTTTCCCCATCAATTTACCATGAAATAATGGGACAAGATGCCATGATCTTCGTTTACTTTGACTCCTAGCTTATATATCCTTTGGCTTCCCTGGTAGCTCAGACTTTAAAGAATCTGCCTGCAGTGCAAGAGAGCCAGGTTCGATCCCTAGGTCAGGAAGATCCCTTTGAGAAGGAAATGGCAACCCACTCCAGTATCCTTTCCTGAAAAAATCCTATGGACTGGGGAGCCTGGTGGGCTGCAGTCCATGGGGACTCAAAGAGTCGGGCACAACTGAGCGACTAACACTAATGTAGTTCAACTCTCCTTGGTGCGGCTCTCCTTAGTGAAGCTTTCCTTAATTAGCTCTCCTTATCTTAGCTCACCTCTCCTTGGCTTATCTCACCTTAACCCTCTTTAGCTCAGCTCTCCTTAGCTCAGCTCTCCTCAACTCAGCTCTCCATAGCCCTCCTTAACTAAGCTTTCCATAGCTCAACTCTCCATAGCTTAGCTCTCCTTAGCTCTACTTAGCTTAGCTCTCCTTGCACAGCTCTCCTCAGCTCAGCTCTCTGTAGCTCTCCATATCTCTCCTTAGCTCAGCTCTACTTAGTTCTACTTAGCTCTCCTTAGCTCAGCCCTCCTTAGCTCTCCATAACTCTCCTTAGCTTAGCCCTACTCAACTCAGGTCTCCTCAACTCAGCTCTTCATTGCTCTCCTCAATTAGCTCTCCTTATGGTATCTCAGCTGTCCTTAGCTCAGCCCCCTTATTCTAGATCTCCTTAGCCAAGCTCAGCATTCCTTAGCTCTCTCTAGCTTACCTCTCCTTAGCTTAGCTCTCTTTATCTTAGCTCTTATTAGTTCTCCTAGAGGGCTATGGAGAGCTAAGGAGAGCTGAGCTGTGGGGGGCTAAGCTAAGGAGAGCTGAGTTAAAGAGAGCCACACTCAGGAGCAGAGCCACTAGGCTCAGGAGAGATAGGATGGCTGAGCTAAGGGGAGCTGAGCTAAGGAGAGCTAAGTTATAGAGAGCTACAGAGAGCTAAGCTGAGGATAAGTAATTAAGAAGAGCTATCCTAAGGATGGCTGAGCTAAGGAAAGCTATGCTAGGGAGAGCTAAGCTAAGGAGAAATAATTAAGGAGAGCTAATTAAAGCTCTCAAAGAAATAGAGGAAAACAATAGAATGGGAAAGACTGGAGATCTCTACAATAAAATTAGAGATACCAAAAGAGCATTTCATGCAAAGATGAGCACAATAAAGGACAGAAATAGTATGGACCTAACAGAAGCAGAAAGTATGGAGAAGATGTGGCAAGAATACACAGAACTATACAAAAAG
>CAKJTW010000466.1:0-56571 GCA_917880005.1 Nanger dama | reverse complement strand
AAACATTGTGGCTTTAAAAATAGTCACAGACAAATAAGTGCTGCCCACACAGAGTAGAGAGGACACACTTGCCGTCGTTAGGTGTTAGGTTGGGGTTAGGGATTAGGGTTAGTGTTAGCGGTTAGGTTTGGGGTTAGGGTTTAGGTGTTAGGATTAGGGTTAGGTTTAGGGTTGGTGTAGGGGTTATTGTTAGGGTTGGCGTTGGGGTTACCGTTAGGGTTAGGGTTGGGGTTAGGGTTAGGTTTGGTGTTGGGGTTAGGGGTAGGTTTGGGGTTAGTGTTAGGTTTAGGGTTGGTGTTAAGGTTAGAGTTAGGTTTAGGGTTAGGTTTAGTGTTTAGGGTTAGGGTTAGTGTTAGGGTTTAGGTTTGGGGATAGGGTTAAGTTTAGGTTAGGGTTAGGGGTTAGGTTTATGTGTTAGGGTTAGGGTTAGGGTGAGGGTTAGCGTTACTCTTAGGTTTAGGGTTCGAAGAGGTTTAGAGTTAGGGTTAGGTTTGGGGTTAGGGTTAGGGGTTGTGGTTAGGGTTAGGGTTAGGGTTATGGTTAGGTTTTAGGGTTAGCGTTAGGGTTAGGGTTAGGTTTAAAGTCAGAGTCAGGGTCGGGGTTTAGGTTTAGGGTTAGCATTTGCGTTGGGGTTAGCGTTAGGGTTAGGGGTTAGGTTTGAGGGGTTAAGGTTAGTGTTAGGGTTAGGGTTAGGGATTAGGGTTAGGGTAAGTGATTAGGTTTAGGGTTGGTGTTAGGGTTGCTGTTGGGATTAGGTTTAGGTTATTTTTAGGGTTGTGATTGGGGTTGGGGTTAGGGTTGGGATTGCGGTTGGGTTTAGGGTTGGGGTTGGGGTTAGGGTTAGGGTTGGGTTATGGGTTAAGTTCAGGGTTAGGGTTGGGGTGAGGATTAGCGTTGGGGTTGGGTTAGGGTTGGAACTGGGTTTATGGTTGCGGTTATTGTTGGTTTTAGAGTTAGGTTTAGGGGTTAGGGTTAGGGATAGCGGTTAGGATTAGGGTTTAGGGTTAGAGTTAGGGTTAGGGTTAGGGTTAGGGTTAGGGATTAGGTTTGGGGTTGGGGTTTGGGTTGGGGTTGGGTTTGGGGTTGGGGTTAGGGTTAGGATTAGGGACTAGGGTTATGGTTATGGTTCGGGCTAGGTATAGGTTTGGGACTAGAGCTAGTGCTAGGGCTAGGAATAGGGCTGGAACTAGGGCTAGGGTTATGGTTGGGGTTTAGTGTTATGCTTAGTGTTAGAGTTAAGAGTAGGGATAGGGTTGGGTGTTGGGGTTGGGGTTAGGGATAGTGTTGGGGTTAAGGTTAGGGTTAGGGACTAGGGTTGGGGTTGGGGTTTGGGGTTAGGGGTTAGGGAAAAAGTTTAGGCTTAGATTATGTGTTAAGGTTAAAGTTGGGGTTGGGGTTAGAGGTTGGGCCTGGGGCTGGGGTTAGGGTTAGGATAGGAATAGGGTGGGGTTGGCGTTGGGGTTGGGTTTGGGGTTAAGGTTAGCATTACTATTAGGTTTATTGTTGGGGTTAGGGTTAGGTTTGGGGTTAGGGTTAGCATTACTCTTGGGTTTAGGGTTAGAAGGGTTTAGGGTTAGCGTTGGGGTTGGGGTTAGGGTTTTGGTTGGGGTTGGGGTTAGTTTTAGTCAGCGTTATTCTTGGGTTTAGGTTGAGAAGAGGTTTGGGGTTAGGATTAATGTTAGGGTTAGGGTTAGGGGTTTGGTTAAGGTTAGTGTTACGGTTAGGGTGAGGGTTGGGGTTAGGGATTAGGTTTGGGGTTATGGTTAGGGATTAGTGTTAGGGTTAGCATTAGGGTTAGGGTTGGGGTGGGGTTAGGGTTGAGGTTGGGGTTAGGGTTGGGATTGGGGTCGGTGTTAGGGTTGGGATTGTGGTTGGGTTTAGGGTTGGGGGTGGGGCTTAGGGGTTAGGGTTAGGATTAGGTGTTAGGGTTAGGGTTAGGGTTAGGGTTATGGTTAGCGGTTGTGGCTAGGGTTAGGGTTTGGGTTAGGGTTAGCGTTACTCTTAGGTTTAGGTTTAGGGTTAGGGTTGGGGTTTTGGTTAGGGTTGGGGTTATGGTTACAGTTAGGGTTAGGGGTTAGGGATAGGGTTAGCTTAGGTGTTAGGGTTGGGGTTAGCGATTGGGGTTAGGGTTATGGGTTAGGTTTAGGGTTAGGATCAGATGTTAGGATTAGGATTAGGTTTAGGGTTTGTGTAGGGGTTAGTGTTAGGGTTGGGGTTACCGTTACCGTTACGGTTGGGGTTAGGTTTGGTGTTGGGGTTAGGGGTAGGGTTGGGGTTAGTGTTAGGTTTGGGGTTGGTGTTAAGATTAGGATTAGTGTTGGGGTTAGGTTTGGGGGTTGGGTTTGGGGTTAGTGTTAGGGTTAAGGTTGGGGTTAGGGATTAGAGTTAGGGGTTAGGATTAGGGTTTGGGCTTGGGGTTAGGGAAAGAACATGGGCTTCTGATATGTGTTAGGGTTAAAGTTAGGGTTAGGGTTGGGGTTAGATTTGGGCCTTGGGCTGGGGTTAGGGTTAGTGTGGGGTTCGGGTAGGGTTGGCCTTGGGGTTGGGTTTAGAGTTAAGTTTAGCGTTACTATTAGGTTTATTGTTGGGGTTATGGTTATGGTTGGGGTTGGGGGTTAGGATTAGGGTTAGGTTTAGGGTTGGTGTGGGGGTTAGGGTTAGTGTTGTGGTTAGGTTTAGGGTTAGGTTTGGATTAGGGTTAGGGGTAGGGTTGGGGGTTAGCGTTACTCTTGGGTTTGGGTTTAGGGTTAGGGTTAGGGTTTGGTTTGGGGTTAGGTTTTATGTTTGGTTTAGGGTTAGGGGTTGGGTTAGGGTTGGGTTAGGTGTTAGGGTTAGGGTTAGGGTTAGGTTTGGGGTTATGGGTTGGGGTTAGGGTTAGGGTCAGATGTTAGGATTAGGGTTAGAGGTTGGTTTAGGGTTGGGGTTGGGTTTGGGGGTTAGTGTTGGGGTTAGGGTTGGTGTTAAGGTTGGGGTTAGGGCTAAGGGTTAGGATTAGGCTTAGTGTTTGGTTTTAGGGTTAGGGTTAGGTTGGGTTTAGTGTTAACTTTAGGTTTAGGGTAGGTTTAGGGTTGGGGTTAGGCTTAGGATTAGCATTACTCTTAGATTTAGGGTTAGAAGAGGTTTAGGGGTTGGGGTTGGGGTTGGGGTTAGGGTAGTTAGTGTTAGGGTTTGGGTTAGTGGTTAGCGTTAGGGTAAGATTTTGGCCTAGGGCTAGGGTTAGGATTAGGGTAGGATTAGTGTAGGGTTGGCGTTGCGGTTGGGTTTAGGGTTAAGGTTAGGGTTACTATTAGGTTTATTTTTAGGGTTAGGGTTAGGGTTAGGGTTATTGTTTGGGGTTGGGGTTAGGATTAGGGTTAGGGTTGTTGTTTGGGGTTAGGGTTGGGGTTAAGTTAGGGTTAGGGTTGGGGTTTCGTGTTGGGGTTAGGGTTAGGGTTAGGTTTAGCGTTACTCTTAGGTTTAGGGTTAGAAGAGGTTTAGGGTTAGGGTTAGGGTTAGGGTTAGGGATTTTGGTTAGGGTTAGCATTAGGGTTAGGGTTAGGGTTAGGGTTAGGGGTTTTGGTTAGGGTGAGGTTAGGGTTAGGGATTAGGTTTAGGGTTAGGATTAGGGGTTAGGTTTGGGGTTAGGGTTAGGGTTCGGGATTAGGGTTAGGGTTAGCGTTAGGGTTAGGGTTGGGGCTGGGGTTGAGGTTGCGGTTAGGGTTGGGATTGGGGTAGGTGTTAAGGTTGGGATTGTGGTTCGGTTTAGGGTTGGAGTTGGGTTTAGGTTTAGGGTTGGGGTTAGGGTTAGGGTTAGGGTTAGGGTTGGGTTTAGGGTTAGGGTTGGGGTTGGGGTTGGGTTAGGGTTGGGGTTTGGGTTTGGGTTAGGGTTGGTATTAGGGTTAGGTTTGGGGTTAGGGTTTAGGGTAAGGTTTAGGGTTAGCATTAGTGTTAGGGTTTGGGTTAGGGTTATGGTTCGGGCTAGGTATAGGTTTGGGACTAGGATAGTGCTAGTGCTAGGGATAGGGCTAGGGCTGGGGCTGCGTTTAGGGTTAGGGTTTGGGTTAGGTGTTATTGTTGGGGTTTGGGTTGGGGTTTGGTTTAGCTTAGCATTAGGATTAGGGGTTAGGTTTAGCGCTAGTCTTAGGTTTAGAGTTAGAAGGGATTACGGTTATGGTTAAGGTTAGGGGTTAGGGGTTAGGGTTGGGTTTAGGGATAGGGTTTGGTTTAGGGTTAAGGTTAGGGTTAGGGGTTTTGTTTAGGGTTACGGTTGGGTATAGGGTTAGGTTTAGGGTTAGCGTTACTCTTAGGTTTAGGGTTAGGAGGTTTAGGGTTAGGGTTTTTTTTTTTAGGGTTAGGGTTAGGTTGAGGGTTATGTTTATGGTTAGGTTTAAGGTTGGGGTTAGGGAAAGAGCTTACGCTTAGGATATGTGTTGGGGTTAAAGTTAGAGTTATGGTTAGAGTTAGGCCTAGGGCTGGGTTGGGGTTAGGTTTGGTTGTGGGTAAGGGTATGGTAGGCATTGGGGTTAGGTTTGGGATTAAAGTCAGGGTTGGGGTAGGAGTTGGGGTTAGGGTTGGGGATAGGGTTATGATTAGGGTTAGATGTTGGGATTAGGGATAGGGTTAGGATTGGGGTAGAGGTTAGGTTTAGGGTTGGGGTTAGGGTTAGGGTTAGGGTTGGGGTTAGGGTTAGGGTTGGGATTAGGGATTAGGTTTAGGTTTAGGGTTTGGGTTGGGTTTGGGGCTGGGGTTAGGTTTGAGGTTGGGTTTGGTTGGGTTCGGGTTGGGGTCAGGTTTGAGGTTAGGTTTAGGGTTGTGATTGGGTTTGGGGTTAGGGTTGGGATTGCGGTTGGGTTTAGGGTTCGGTTTGGGGTTAGGGTTAGGGTTGGGTTATGGGTTAAGTTCAGGGTTAGGCTTGGGTTAGGGTTAGGGTTGGGGTTGGGGTTTGTGTTAGGGCTGGGGTTATGTTTATGGTTAGGGTTGGCGTTAGGGTTAGGGTTAGGGGTTAGGGTTAGGGTTGGGGTGGGGTTAGGGTTAGGGTTGGCGTTAGGGTTAGAGTTAGTGTTAGGTTTAGGGTTGGGGGTTAGGGTTAGTGTTATGGTTAGGGTTAGGGATTTTAGTTGGGGTTGGGGTTGGGTTTAGGGTTTGGTTTAGTTTCAGGGTTAGGGTTATGGTTTGGGCTAGGTATAGGTTGGGACTAGGGCTAGTGCTAGTGCGCGGATAGGGGTGGAGCTAGGGCTAGGGTTAGGGGTTAGGGTTTGGGGTATGGTTAGGATTAGAGTTAAGTGTAGGGATATGGTTGGTGGTTAGTGTTACGGTTAGGGATAGTGTTAGGGTTAAGGTTAGGGTTAGGGATTAGGTTTAGTTTTGGGGTTTATGGTTATGGTTAGGGAAAAAGTTGAGGCTTAGATTATGTGTTAGGGGTTAAATTTACGGTTGGGGTTAGGGTTGGGTCTAGGTCTGGGGTTAGGGGTTAGGGTTAGGGGTTAGGGTTAGTGTTAGGGTTGGTGTTAGGGTTAGGGTTGGGGTTAGGGCTAGGGGGTGAGGCTTAGGCTTAGTGTTTGGTTTTTGGGTTAGGGTTAGGTTGGGTTTAGGGTTAGGGTTGGGCTTAGGATTAGCGTTACTCTTGGGTTTAGGGTTAGAAGCGGTTTAGGGTTAGGGTTAGGGTTAGGGTTGGGGTTAGAGTTGGTGTTGGGGTTAGGGTTGGTGGTTGGGGTTAGGGTTAGGGTTAGGGCTAGGGGCTGGGGTTAGGGTTAGGGTTGGATTAGGGTGGGGTTGGCGTTGGGGTTGGGTTTAGGGTTAAGGTTAGCATTACTATTAGGTTTATTTTTGGGGTTAGGGTTAGGGTTAATGTTTGGGGTTAGGGTTAGGGTTAGGTTAGGGTAGGGTTTGGGTTAGGTGTTAGGGTTAGGGTTAGCGATGGCGTTACTATTAGGTTTAGGGTTAGAAGGGGTTTAGTGTTGAGGGTTAAGCTTAGGGGTATTGGTTGGCATTAGGGTTAGGGTTGTGGTTGGCGTTACTCTTAAGTTTAGGTTTAGAAGAGTTTAGGGTTAGGATTAGGGTTGGGGTTGGGGTTGGGTTTAGGGGTTTTGGTTAGGGTTGGGGTTACGGTTGGGGTGAGGGTTGGGGTTAGGGATTAGATTTAAGGTTAGGGTTAGGGGTTGGGGGTTAGTGTTAGGGATTAGGGTTAGGGTTAGAGCTAGGGTTAGTGTTGGGGTTGGGGTTAGGGTTGGGATTGGGGTCGGTGTTAGTGTTGGGTTGTGGTTGGGTTTATGGTTGAAGTTGAGGTTATGGTTAGGGTTAGGTTAAGGGTTGGGGTTATGATTAGGGTTGTGGTTGGGGTTAGGGTTGGTGTTGGGGTTTGGGTTTGGGTTAGGGTTGGTGTTAGGGTTAGGATTAGGGTTAGGGTTTAGGGTTCAGTTTATGGTTAGCTTTAGGGATAGGGTTGGGTTAGGTTTATGGTTCGGGCTAGGGATAGGTTTAGGACTAGGACTAGTGCTAGGGCTAGGGATAGGGCTAGGACTAGGGCTACGGTTAGGGTTAGGGTTAGGGTTAGGGTTAGGTGTTAGTGTTAGGTTTAGGTTTAGGATTAGGGTTAGGGTTAGCGCTATTCTTAGGTTTAGAGTTAGAAGAGGTTTACGGTTATGGTTAAGGTTATGTGTTGGGGTTAGGGTTAGGTTTAGTGATAGGGGTTGGTTTAGGGTTAGGGTTAGGTGTTTTGGTTGGGGTTACGGTTAGGTTTGGGGTTAGGGGTTGGGGTTAGCGTTACTCTTAGTTTTAGGGTTAGAAGAGTTTTAGGGTTAGGTTTGGGGTTTGGTTTAGGGTTAGGGGTTGGGTTTGGGGTTAGTGTTAGGGTTAAGGTTAGTGTTAGGTTTAGGGTTATGTTTAGGGTTAGAGTTAAGTTCGGTTTACGGTTGGGGTTAGGGTTAGGGTTAGTGTTACTCTTAAGTTTAGGGTTAGAAGAGGTTTAGTGTTAGGGTTGGGGTTTGGTTTCGGGTTAGGGTTAGGGTTGGGGTTAAGGTTATGGTTAGGTTTAGGTTTGGGGTTGGGGTTGGGGTTAGGGTTAGGGTTAGGCAAGAGCTTGGGCTTAGGGTTAAGGTTAGGGTTAGGGTTAGGGGTTAGGGTTAGGGTTAGTGTTAGATTTTGGGTTTATGGTTAGCGTTAGCGTTAGGTTTTGGTTACTGTTAGTGTTAGGGTAAGGTTTAGGGTTAGGATTAGGCTTAGGGTTTGGGTTGGGTTGGGGTTAGGTTTAGTGTTAGGTTTGGCTTTAGGGATAGGGTTGGGTTTTGGATTTGGGTTTGGGTTTGTGTTAGCCTTAGGTTTAGGGTTGGTTTCAAGGTTAGGGTTAGGGTTAGGGTTAGGTTTGGGTGTTAGGGTTGTGTTATGCTTTGGGGTTAGGGTTAGGGTTAGGTTGGGTTTAGAGTTAGTGTTAGGTGTTGGGGTTAGGGGTCAGGTTAGCTTTAGAGTTACTTTTAAGTTTAGGGTTAGAAGAGGTTTGGGGTTAGTGTTGGGGTTAGGGTTGGAGTTAGGTGTTTTTGTTAGGGTTAGGGTTAGGGTTAAGGTTAGTGTTACTCTTAGGTTTAGGGTTAGAAGAGGTTTAGGGTTAGGTTTAGTGTTAGGGGTTAGGGTTAGCGTTTCTCTTAGGTTTGGGGTTAGAAGAGCTTTAGGGTTAGGGTTGGGGTTAGGGTTGGGGTTAGGGTTGAGGGTTTGGTTTTGGTTTGGGTTTAGGGTTAGGGTTAGGTGTTTTGGTTACGTATAGGATTAGGTTTAGGGTTTAGGGTTGGGGTTAGGGTTAGGGGTTTTGTTTAGGGTCAGGTTTATGGTTGGGGTTTGGTTTAGAGTTAGGTTTAGGGTTAGAGTTATTGTATGGGATATGGTTCGGGCTAGGGATAGGTTTAGGACTAGGGCTAGTGCTCGGTCTAGGGATAGGGCTAGTGCTAGGGCTAGGGATAGGGCTAGTGATTAGTGTTATGGTCAGGGGTTGGGTTTAGGGGTAGGGATAGGGTTAGGGGTTAAGGTTAGGGTTAGGTATTAATGTTGGGGTTGGGGTTGGGGTTAGGGAAAGAGTTTTGGCTTAGGATATGTGTTGGGGTTAAACTTGGGGTTAAGGTTAGAGGTTAGACCTGGGGCTAGTGTTTGGGATAGTGTTAGGGGTTGGGGTTGGGGTTGGTGTTAGGGTTAGGATTAGAGTTAGGCCTAGGGCTGGGGGTTGGGGTTAGGGTAGGATTAGGGTAGGGTTGGCGTTGGGGTTAGGTTTAGGGTTAAGGTTAGCGTTACTATTAGGTTTATTTTTAGGGTTAGGATTAGGGTTAGGGTTATTGTTTGGGGTTAGGGTTGGGGTTGGGTTAGGGTTAGGGTTAGGGTTAGGTGTTAGGGTTGGGTCTAGGGTTAGGGTTAGGGTTTGGTTTAGGGTTGGGTTTAGGGGTTAGTGTTAGCGCTATTCTTTAGTTTAGGGTTAGAAGAGGTTTACTGTTATGGTTAAGGTTAGGGGTTGGGGTTAGGGTAGATTTAGCGATAGGGTTTTGTTTAGGTTTGGGTTTAGGGTTAGGGTTAGTTGTTTTGTTTAGGGTTAGGGTTGGGTTTAGAGTTAGGGTTAGGGTTAACATTACTCTTGGTTTTAGGATTAGAAGAGGTTTAGGGTTAGGGTTAGGGGTTAGTTTTAGGGTTGTGGTGGGGGTTACGGTTAGGGTTATGGTTAGGGGAAAGAGCTTGGGCTTAGGATATGTGTTAGGGTTAAATTTAGAGTTAGGGTTAGGGATAGGCCTAGAGCTAGGGTTAGGGTAAGTGTTGGGTTAGGGTAGGGTGGGCGCTGGGGATAGGTTTAGGGTTAAGTTTAGGGTTGGGGTAGGGGGTTAGGGTTGGGGTTGGGATTAGGGTTAGGTTTGGGGTTGGGGTTGGGGTTAGGGTTGCGGTTGGGGTTAGGGTTAGGGTTAGGGTTAGGTTTAGGGTTTAGGTTTTTGGGTTAGGATTACTGTTAGGGTTAGGGTTAGGGTTAGCGTTACTCTCAGGTTTAGGGTTGGAAGAGGTTTAGGGTTTTGGTTAGGGTTAGGGTTACAGTTAGGTTTACTGGTTAGGGTTATTGTTACTGTTAAGGGTTAGGGTTAGGGTTAGGTTTAGGGTTGGGGTTAAGGTTAGGGTTAGTGTTAGGGTTAGGATTACGGTTAGGATTGGGGTTAGGGTTAGCGTTAGTGTTGGTTTGGCATTAGGATTAATTTGGGGTTAGGGTCAGAGTTGGTTAGGGTTAGGGTTAGGGTTAGGGTTATGGTTATGGTTAGGGTTAGGGTTAGGGTTGGGGTTGTGGTTGGGGTTACGGTTAGTGTTGAAATTGGGGTTAGGGTTTGAATTGTGGTTTAGGGTTGGGTTTGGGGTAGGGTTTGGTTTGGGGTTAGGATTAGCTTTAGGGTTATGGTTGGGTTAGGGTTGGGGCTTAGGGTTGGGGTTAGGATTAGGTGTTCTGGTTAGGGTTAGGGTTGGGGTTAGCGTTACTCTTAGGTTTGGGGTTAGAAGAGGTTTAGGGTTAGGGTTAAGGTTAGGTTTAGGGCTTTTGGTTGGGGTTAGGGTTACGGTTAGGGTTGGGGTTAGGGTTTAGGGGTAGTGTTAGGGTTAGGGGTAGGGTTAGGGTTAGGGTCAGGGATTAGGGTTAGTGTTAGGGTTGGGTTGGGGTTGGGGTTGGGGTTATGGTTGAGGTTGGAGTTAGGTTTGGGATTGGGGTTGGGGTTAGAGTTGTGATTGTGGTTTGGTTTAGGGTTGGGTTTCGGGTTAGGGTTAGGTTTGGGGGTTAGGATTAGGGTTAGGGTTAGCGTTGTGGTTAGTTTTAGGGTTAGGTTTGGTGTTAGGGATAGGTTTAGGGTTAGGGTTTGGGGTTTAGGTTTAGGGTTAGGGATAGAGTTAGGGTTAGGGTTATGGTTCGGGCTAAGGATAGATTTGGGACTAGGGCTAGAGATAGGGCTAGGGTTAGGGTTAGGGGTAGGGTTAGGGGTTAGGGTTGGGGTTAGTGTTAGGATTCAGGGTTACAGTTAGGTTTAGGTTTAGGGTTAGGTTTAGCGTTATTCATAGGTTTAGGTTTAGAAGAGGTTTGGGGTTTGGTTTGGGGTTAGTGTTAGGTTTAGCGTTACTCTTAGGTTTAGGTTTAGAAGAGGTTTAGGGTTAGGTTTAGGGTTTGGTTTAGGGTTAGGGTGAGGGTTAGAGTTAGGTTTAGTGTTAGGTTTAGGGTTGGGGTTGGGGTTAGGGTTAGGGTTAGGGTTGGGATTGGGGTTAGCGTTGAGCTTGGGGTTAGGATTGGGAGTCGGGTTGGGGTTAGAGTTGGGATTGTGGTTGAGATTAGGGTTGGGGTTGGGGTTAGTGTTAGGGTTGGGGTTAGGGTTAGGGTTAGGTTTAGGTTGAGGTTGGGGGTTAGGGTTAGGGTTGGGGTTGGATAAGGTTTAGGGGTTGGGGTTAGGGTTAGGGTTGGTGTTAAGGTTAGGGTTAACGTTCGGGTTAGGTTTAGGGGTTAGTGTTAGTGTTAAGGTTTAGGGTTAAGGTTAGGGTTTGGGTTGGGTTAGGTTTAGGTTTAGGGTTAGGGTATGGTTGGGGTTATGGTTCGGGCTAGGGATAGGTTTGGGACTAGGGCTGGGGCTGGGGCTAGGGTTAGGGTTGGGCTTAGGGTTGGGGGTTAGGGTTATGGTTAGTGTTAGGTTTTGGGGTTAGGATTAGGGTTAGAGTTATGGTTAGGGTTAGCGTTACTCTCAGGTTTAAGGTTAGAAGTGGTTTAGGGTTAGGGTTAGGGATTGTGGTTTTGGTTGGGGTTGGGGTTACGATTAGGGTAGGGTTAGGGTTAGGGGTTGGGGTTAGTGTTAGTGTTAGGGTTTAGGGTTAGGGTTAGGTTTAGGGTTGGGGTTAGGTTTAGGGTTAGGTTTGGGGTTAGGATTAGGTTTGGTGTTGGGGTTAGGGTTAGTTGTTGGTGTTGGGATTAGGGTTAGGTTTGGGGGTTAGGGTTAGGGTTATGGTTAGGGTTAGGGTTGGGGTTATGGTTGGGGTTGGGGTTAGGGTTAGGGTTGGGGTTGGGGTTAGGGTTAGGGTTGGGGTTAGGTTAGGGTTAGGGTTACAGTTAGTGTTGGGATTGGGGTTAGGGTTGGAACTGTGGTTTGGTTTAGGGTTGGGTTTGGGGTTAGGGTTACGGTTGGGATGAGGGTTGGGTTTAGGGTTAGCGTTTGGTTTGGGGTTACGGTTGGGTTTAGGGTTAGGGCTAGGGTTAGGGTTGGGGTTAGGGCTATGGCTAGGGGTTAGGGTTAGGGTTAGAGTTAGGGTTAGGGTTATGGTTCGGGATAGGGATAGATTTGGGACTAGTGCTGGGGCTGGGGCTAGGGTTAAGGTTAGGCTTAGGGTTAGGGGTTGGGGTTAGGGTTAGTGTTAGGTTTTAGGATAAGGATTAGGGTTGGGGTTATGGTTGGGGTTAGCGTTACTCTCAGGTTTAAGGTTAGAAGTGGTTTAGGGTTAGGGTTAGGGATTGTGGTTTTGGTTGGGGTTAGGGTGGGGGTTAGTGTTAGTGGTTAGGGGTTAGGGTTAGGGTTAGGTTTAGGATTAGGTTTAGAGTTAGGGTTTGGTTTAGGGTTAGGCTTAGGTTTAGGGTTAGGGCTAGGGGTTGGGGTTCGGGTTAGTGTTAGGTTTTAGGGTTAGGGTTAGGGTTATGGTTAGGTTAAGGTTAGGGTAAGGGTTAGGGTTAGGGTTTAGGGTTAGTGTTGGGTTTAGGGTTAGTGTTAGGTCAGGGTTAGGGTTAGGGTTAGGGTTGGGGTTATGGTTATGGTTGCGTTTGGAATTAGGGTTTGGTTTGGGTTTAGGCTTAGGGTTAGGGTTGGTTTTAAGTTTAGGGTTATGGTTAGGGTTAGGGTTAGTGTTAGGGTTTAGGGTTAGGGTTAGTGTTAGGGTTAGGTTAGGGTTAGGATTAGGTGTTAGGGTTAGGATTAGGGTTAGCGTTACTCTTAGGTTTAGGTTTCGAAGAGGTTTAGGGATAGGGTTAGGTTTAGGGTTAGGGGTTGTGGTTAGGGTCAGGGTTGGGTTTATGGTTAGCGTTACTTTTAGGTTTAGGGTTAGGGTTAGGGTTAGGGGTTTTGGTTAGGGTTAGGGTTAGGGTTAGGGTTAGGGGTTAGGGTTAGGGTTGAGGTTAGGGTTAGGGATTAGGGTTAGGTTTAGTGTTAGCGTTGGTGTTGGGGTTAAGGTTAAGGTTGGTTAGGGTTAGGGTTAGGGTTGGGGGTTAGGGTTAGGTTTAGGGTTAGGGTTTAGGATTAGTGTTAGGGTTAGGGTTGGGGTTAGGTTTAGTGTTAGTGTTTGGTTTAGAGTTAGAGTTAGGGTTTGGGATAGGGTTGGGGTTTGGATTGGGTTAGGTTTGGGGTTGGGGTTCGGGGTTTTGGTTAGGGTTAGGGTTAGCTTTAGTGTTAACTTTTAGGGTTAGTGTTAGGGTTATGGTTACGTTAAGGTTAGAGTAAGGGTTGGGGTTAGGGTTTAATTTTAGTGTTAGGGTTAGGTTAGGGTTAGGGATAGTGTTAGGGTTAGGGTTAGGGTTGGGTTTGGGGTTGGGATTAGGGTTACTGTTGGGGTCAGGGGTTAAGTTTAGGGTTAGTGTTGGGGTTAGATATAAGGTTAGGTTTAGGGGTTTTGGTTAAGGTTCGGTTTAGTGTTAGGGTTTGGTTTAGGGTTAGGATTAGTTTTAGGGTTAGGGTTATGGTTCGGGAAAGGGATTGGTTTGGGACTAGGGCTAGTGTAGGGTCTGGGGCTGGGGCTGGGAGCTGGGGCTAGGGCTGGGGCTTGGGTTAGGGTTAGGGTTTAGGGTTTAGACTTGGGGTTTAGACTTAGGGTTTAGACTTAGGGTTAGGGGAAGAACTTAGGCTTACGATATGTGTTAGGGTTAACGTTAGGGTCTGGGTTAGAGTTAGGCCTTGGGCTGGGGTTAGGGGTTAGTGTAGGGCTAAGTTAGGGTTTGCGTTGAAGTTAGGCTTAGAGTTAACGTCAACATTACTATTAGGTTTATTGTTAGGGTTGGGGTTGGGGTTGGGGTTTAGGGTTAGGGTTAGGGTAGGGGTTAGGATTAGGGTTAGGGTTAGCATTCGTCTGGGGGTTGGGGTTGGGGTTGGGGTTAGGGGTTGGGATTAGGGTTAGAGTTGGGGTTGGGGTTATGGTTAGGGTTGGATTTAGTGTTAGGGTTAGGGTTGGTGTTAAGTTTAGGGTTAGGGTTTGGGTTATGTTTAGGGGTTAGGGTTAGGATTAGTGTTAGGTTTTAGGCTTAGTGTTAGGGTTAGAGTTATGGTTAGGGTTAGCGTTACTCTCAGGTTTAAGGTTAGAAGTGGTTTAGGGTTAGGGTTAGGGATTGTGGTTTTGGTTAGTGTTAGGGTTACGGTTAGGGTAGGGTTAGGGTTAGGGGTTACGGTTAGTGTTACTGTTAAGGGTTAGGGTTAGTGTTAGGTTTAGGGTTGGGATTAGAGTTAGGGATAGGGTTAGGGTTAGGATTAGGTTTAGGCTTAGGATTAGGGTTAGCACTAGTGTTGGTGTTGGGATTAGGGTTAGGTTTGGGGTTAGGGTTAGAGTTGGTTAGGGTTAGGGTTAGGGTTATGGTTAGGGTTAGGGTTGGGTTCGGGTTGGGGTTGGGGTTAGGGTTAGGTTTGGGTTTAGGGTTAGGGTTACGGTTAGTGTTGGGATTGGGGTTAGGGTTGGAACTGTGGTTTGGTTTAGGGTTGGGTTTGGGGTTAGGGTTACGGTTGGGGTGAGGGTTAGGTTTAGGGTTAGGGCTAGGGTTAGGGTTAGGGTTGGTTTTAGGGTTAGGGTTGGGGTTGGAGTTAGAGTTAGGGTTGGGTTTAGGTTTAGAGTTGCTGTTAGGGTTAGGATAAGGGTTAGGGATGGGATTAGGTTTAGGGTTAGTTTTGGGGTTTGGGGTTGGGGTTGCGGTTAGTGTTAGGGTTTAGAATTAGTATTAGGGTTAGGTTTAGGTTTAGTGTTAAAGTTTGGTTTAGGGTTAGAGTTAGGGTTCGGGATAGGGTTAGGGTTTGGTTTAGGGTTAGGGTTAGGGATAGAGTTAGAGGTTTTGGTTAGGGTTAGGGTTAGGAATAGTGTTAAGTTTTGGGGTTAGGTTTAGGATTATGGTTAGGTTAAGGTTAGAGTAAGGGTTAGGGTTAGGGTTTAGGGTTAGGGTTGGGGTTAGGTTATGGTTGGGGTTAGGGTTAGTGTTAGGGTTGGGGTTAGGGTTAGGTTTGGGGTGGGGTTGGGGTTAGGGTTGGGGTTAGATTTAGGGTTAGGGTTTGTGTTAAGGTTAGGATTTGGTTTAGGGTTTAGGGTTAGGGTTAGTGTTAAGGTTTAGGGTTAGAGTTAGGTTTTGGGTTAGTTTAGGGTTATGGTTGGGTTAGCTTTGGGTGTTAGGGTTGGGGTTAGGTTTAGGATTAGGTTTAGAGTTAGGGTTTGGTTTATGGTTAGGCTTAGGTTTAGGGTTAGGGCTAGGGGTTAGGGTTCGGGTTAGTGTTAGGTTTTAGGGTTAGGGTTAGGGTTATGGTTAGGTTAAGGTTAGGGTAAGGGTTAGGGTTAGGGTTTAGGGTTAGCGTTAGGTCAGGGTTAGTGTTAGGGTTAGGGTTAGGGTTAGGTTTGGGGGTTAGGGTTGGGGTTGCGTTTGGAGTTGGGTTTGGTTTGGGGTTATGGTTAGGGTTGGTTTTAAGGTTAGGGTTATGGTTAGGGTTAGGTTTAGGGGTTAGGGGTTAGGTTTAGTGTTAGGGTTTAGGGTGAGGGTTAGTGTTAGGGTTAGGTTAGGGTTAGGATTAGGTGTTAGGGTTACGATTAGGGTTAGTGTTACTCTTAGGTTTAGGTTTCGAAGAGGTTTAGGGATAGGGTTAGGTTTAGGGTTAGGGGTTGTGGTTAGGGTCAGGGTTAGGTTTATGGTTAGCATTACTTTTAGGTTTAGGGTTAGGGTTAGGGTTAGTGGTTTTGGTTAGGGTTAGAGTTAGGGTTAGGGGTTAGGATTAGGCTTGAGGTTAGGGTTAGGATTAGGGTTAGGGTTATGGATTAGGGTTAGGTTTAGTGTTAGGGTTGGGGTTGGGGTTAAGGTTAAGGTTGGTTAGGGTTAGGGTTGGGGTTGGGGTTAGGGTTAGGGTTAGGTTTAGGGTTAGGTTTTAGGATTAGTGTTAGGGTTAGGGTTGGGGTTAGGTTTAGTGTTAGTGTTTGGTTTAGAGTTAAAGTTAGGGTTCGGGATAGGGTTAGGGTTTGGTTTAGGATTAGGGTTAGGGTTAGGGGTTTTGGTTAGGGTTAGGGTTAGTTTTAGTGTTAACTTTTAGGGTTAGTGTTAGGGTTATGGTTAGGGTATGTTTAGAGTAAGGGTTTGGGTTAGGGTTTAGTTTTAGGTTTAGGGTTAGGTTAGGGTTAGGGTTAGTGTTAGGGTTAGGGTTAGGGTTAGGGTTAGATTTGGGGTTGGGGTTAGGGTTAGGGTTGGGGTTAGATTTAAGTTTAGGGTTAGTGTTGCGGTTAGATATAAGGTTAGGTTTAGGGGTTTTGGTTAAGGTTCGGTTTAGGGTTAGGGTTTGGTTTAGGTTTAGGATTAATGTTAAAGTGAGTGTTATGGTTCGGGCAAGGGATTGGTTTAGGACTAGGGCTAGTGTTAGGTCTGGGGCTGGAGCTAGGAGCTGGGGCTGGGGTTGGGTTTGGGTTTAGACTTAGTGTTTAGACTTAGGTTTAGGTAAAGAACTTGGGCTTACGATATGTGTTAGGGTTAAAGTTAGGGTCTGGGTTAGAGTTTAGGCCTAGGGCTAGGGTTAGGGTTAGTGTAGGGTTAGGGTAGGGTTGGCGTTGAAGTTAGGCTTAGAGTTAATGTTAACATTACTATTAGGTTTATTGTTAGGGTTAGGGTTAGGGTTGGGGTTTAGGGTTAGAGTTAGGTTAAGGGGTTAGGATTAGGTTTAGGGTTAGTGTTCGTGTAGGGGTTAGGGTCAGGGTTGGGGTTAGGGTTAGGGTTGGGGTTGGGGTTAGGGTTAGGGGTTGGGTTTAGTGTTAGGGTTAGGGTTGGTGTTAAGGTTAGGGTTAGGGTTAGGGTTATGTTTAGGGGTTAGGGTTAGGATTAGTGTTAGGTTTTAGGCTTAGGGTTAGGGATAGGGTTAAGTTTGGGTTAACGGTTAGGGTTAGAGTTTAGGGTTACCGTTAGAGTTAGGCTTAGGGTTAGGTCAGGGTGAGGATTAGGGTTAGGGTTGGGGTTCAGGTTAGGTTTGGGTTTGGAATTAGGGTTAGGTTTGGGATTAGGGTTAGGGGTGGTGTTAAGGTTAGGGTTAGGGTTAGGGTTAGGTGTTTTGGTTAGGGTTAGGGTTAGGGTTAGGTTTGGGGTTAGCTTTACTCTCAGGTTTAGGGTTAGAACAGGTTTAGGGTTAAAGGAGGTTTAGGGTTAGGGTTAGAGTTAGGATTAGGGTTAGGGTTAGGGTTAGGTGTTTTGGTTCGGATTAGGGTTAGGGTTAGGTTTAGGGTTAGCTTTGCTCTCAGGTTTAGGGTTAGAAGAGGTTTAGGGTTAGAGTTAGGGTTAGGGTTAGGGTTATGTTTAGAGTTGGGGTTGGGGTTAGGGTTAGCGTTGGGGTTAGGGTTAGGGTTATGGTTAGTGTTGGGATTGGGGTTAGGGTTGGAATTTTGGTTTGGTTTAGGGTTGGGTTTGGGGTTAGTGTTAGGGTTGGGATTAGGATTAGCGTTAGGGTTAGGGTTGGGTTTAGAGTTACGGTTGGGGTTGGGGTGAACGTTAGGGTTGAGGTTAGGTTTAGAGTTGCTGTTAGGGTTAGGTTAAGGGTTAGGGTTGGTGCTAGGGTTAGGGTTAGGTTTAGGGTTAGGATTAGGGTTAGGGTTAGGTTTACGGTTTGGTTTAGGGTTACGGTTAGGTTTAGGGTTAGGGATTTTGGTTAGGGTTACAGTTAGGGTTAGGTGTTAGGGTTAGAGTTAGGGTTAGCATTAGCGGTTTTGGTTAGGGTTAGTGTTAGGGTTAGGGTTAGGTTTAGGGTTAGGGTTTGGTTTAGGGTTAAGTTTAGGGATAGGTTTAGAGTTTGATTTAGTGTTAGGGTTAGGGTTAGCATTAGCGTTTCTCTTAGTTTTAGGGTTAGAAGAGATTCAGGGTAAGGGTTAGGATTAGGGGTTAGGGTTAGGGATAGTGTTAGGGTTAGGGTTTGGTTTAGGGTTAGAGTTAGGGTTACGGGTAGGGTTAGGTTTTGGTTTAGGGTTAGGGTTAGTGTTGGTGTTAGGGTTAGCGTTACTCTTAGTTTTGGGGTTAGAAGAGGTTTAGGGTTAGGGATAGGTTTAGGGGGGTTAGGGTTAGGGTTAGGGTTTGGTTTAGGGTTAGAGTTAGGGTTATGGGTAGGGTTAGGTTTTGGTTTATGGTTAGGGTTAGTGTTAGTGTTAGGGTTAGCGTTACTCTTAGTTTTGGGGTTAGAAGAGGTTTAGGGTTAGGGATAGGTTTAGGGGTTAGGGTTAGGGTTAGGGTTAGGGTTTGGTTTAGGGTTAGGGTTCGGATTAGGGTTGGTTATGGTTAGGGTTGGCGTTAGGTTTAGGGTTGGGTTAGGGTTTGGGGTTTGGTTTAGGGTTAGGGTTAGGGGTTAGGGTTAGGGTTGGGGTTAGGTTTAGGGTTAGGGGTTAGGGTTAATGTTAGGGTTAGGTGTTAGGGGTGTTAGGTGTTAGGTGTTAGGGTTGGTTAGGGTTTGGGTTGGGTTTAGGGTTGAGATTGGGTTTAGGGTTGAGGTTGGGTTTGTTATTGGGGTTGTGTTTAGGTTTGATATTGGGGTTAGGTTTAGGTGTGCGGTTAGGGTCAGGGCTGGGTTGGGGTTGGGGTTAGGTTTAGGGTTGGTGTTGGGGTTAGGTTTAGGGTTGTGGTTAGGGTTAGGTTTAGGGTTAGGGTTTGGGTTAGACGTTAGGTTTAGGGTTAGGGTTAAGGGTTAGTGTTAGAGTTAGAGTTAGTGTTAGGAATAGGGTTAGGGGTTAGGGTTAGGGTTAGCGTTAGGGGTTTTGCTTAGAGTCAGGGTTAGGGTTAGGGTTTGGTTTAGGATGAGGTTTATGTTTAGGGTTAGTGTAAAAGTTATGGTTCGGGCTAGGGATAGGTTTAGGACTAGGGCTAGTGCTAGGTCTAGGGATAGGGCTACGGCTAGGGCTAGGGTTAGGGTTCGTGTTTAGTGTTATGGTTAGGGTTAGAGTTACGGGTAGGGATAGGTTTAGGTGTTGGTGTTAGGATTACGGATAGTGTTAGTGTTAAAGTTAGGGTTAGGAATTAATGTTATGGTTAGTGTTAGGTTTCAAGGTTAGGGTTAAGGAAAGTTCAGGCTTAGGATATGTTTTAGGGTTAAAGTCAGGGCTAAGATTAGAGTTAGAACTAGGGTAGGGTTAGGGTTAGGGTTAGGGTTTAGGGTTAGTGTTAGGGTTAAGGTTAGCATTACTCTTAGTTTTAGGGTTAGAAGACGTTTAGGGTTAGGGTTAGGGTTAGGTTTAGGGGTTTTGTTTAGCGTTAGGGTTAGGGTTAGGGTTAGAGTTAGGGTTAGTTTTAGGGTTTAGGGTTAGGGTTAGGATTAGGGTTTAGGGTTAGTGTTAGGGTTAGGTTTAGGGTTAGGGTTATTGTTAGGTTTAGGGTTAGGGTTTGGTTTAGGGTTAGAGTTAGGGCTCGGGATAGGGTTAGGGTTTGGTTTAGGGTTAGGGTTAGGGTTAGAGTTAGGGGTTTTGTTAGCGTTAGGGTTAGTGTTAGTGTTAGGGTTTAGGATTATGGTTAGGGTTAGTGGATAGGATTAGTTTTAGGGGTTTAGGGTTGGGGTAGGGGTTAGGGTTAGGGTTGGGGTTAGCGTTAGGTTTAGGGTTGTGGTTAGGGTTAGGGTTGGGATTGGGGTTAGGCTTAGGGTTGGGGTTAGGTTTACGGTTAGGGTTGGTTAGGGTTAGCGTTAGGGTTTAGGATTAGTGTTAAGGTTAAGGTTAGGTTTAGGGTTTAGAGTTAGGGTTAGGGTTAAGGTTCGTGTCAGGGTCATGGTCAGGGTTTAGGGTTAGGTTTAGCATTAGGGTTAGCATTAGCGTTAGTGTAAGCGTTAGGGTTAGGGGTTACGTTTACGGTTAGAGGTTAGAGTTAGTTTTAGGGTTAAGGTTAGGGATAGGGGTTAGGGTTAGGGTTAGGGGGTTTGGGTTTGGGTTAGGGTTGAGGTTGAGTTTAGGGTTGAGATTGGGTTTGGTATTGGGGTTGGGTTTAGGTTTGGGATTGGGATTAGATTTAGGTTTGGGGTTAGGGTCAGGGCTGGGTTAGGGTTGAGGTTAGGGTTAGGGTTGGTGTTGGGGTTAGGGTTAGGATTAAGGTTTGGTTTAGGGTTAGGGTTAGGGTTAGGGTTGTGGTTAGGGTTAGGTTTAGGGTTGGTGTTAGGGTTAGCCTTAGGTTTAGGGTTAGGGTTAGAGTTAGAGTTAGTGTTAGGGGTAGGGTTAGGGGTTAGGGTTAGGGTTTGGGTTAGGGGTTTTACTTAGGGTCAGGGTTAGTGTTAGGGTTTGGTTTAGGATGAGGGTTAGGTTTAGGGTTAGTGTAAAGGTTATGGTTCGGGCTAGGGATAGGTTTAGGACTAGGGCTAGTGTTAGGTCTAGGGATAGGACTACGGCTAGGGCTAGGGTTAGGGTTCGTGTTTACTGTTATGGTTAGGGTTAGAGTTACGGGTAGGAATAGGTTTAGGTGTTAATGTTAGGATTACGGATAGTGTTAGGGTTAAGGTTAGGGTTAGGGATTAATGTTAGGATTAGGGTTAGGTTTCAGGGTTAGGGTTAAGGAAAGAGTTTAGGCTTAGAATATGTTTTAGGGTTAAAGTTAGGGCTATGGTTAGAGTTAGAACTAGGGTAGGGTTAGGTTTGGGGTTAGGGTTAGTGTTAGGGTTAGGGTTAGCGTTACTCTTAGGCTTAGGGTTAGAAGATGTTTAGGGTTAGGGTTAGGATTAGGGGTTTTGTTTAGAGTTAGGGTTAGGGTTAGGGTTAGGGTTAGGGTTAGTTTTGGGGTTTAGGGTTAAGGTTAGGGTTAGGGTTTAGGATTAGTGTTAGGGTAAGGGTTAGGGTTAGGGTTATTGTTAGGTTTACGTTTAGGGTTTGGTTTAGGGCTAGAGTTAGAGTATGGGATAGGGTTAGGGTTTGGTTTAGGTATAGGGTTAGGGTTAAAGTTAGGGGTTTTGGTTAGGGTTAGAGTTAGGGTTAGTGTTAGGGTTTAGGATTAGGGTTAGGGTTATCAGTTAGGATTAGTTTTAGGGTTAGGGTTGGGGTAGAGGTTAGGGTTAGGGTTGGGGTTAGGGTTGGGGTTATGGTTATGGTTAGGGTTGTGGTTAGGGTTAGTGTTGGGGTTGGGGTTAGGGTTAGGGTTGGGGTTAGGTTTAGCTTTAGGGTTGGTTAGGGTTAGGGTTAGAGTTCAGGATTAGTGTTAGGGTTAGGGTTAGGGTTTAGGGTTAGGGTTAGGGTTAAGGTTAGTGTCAGGTTCACTGTCAGGGTTTAGAGTTAGGTTTAGCGTTAGGGTTAGCAATAGTGTTAGGTTTAGCGTTAGGGTTAGGTTTAGGTTTAGGGTTAGAGGTTGGAGTTAGTGTTAGGGTTAGGGTTAGGGTTAGATTTAGGGTTAGGGTTAGGGTTAGGGTTAAGGTTTGGTTTAGGGTTGGGGTTAGGGTTAGAGTTAGGGTTTTGGTTAGTGTTAGGGTTAGGCTTAGGGTTAGGATTAGCCTTAGGGGTTAGTGTTAGGTTTAAGTTTAAGGTTAGTGTTAGATTTAGGGTTAGGATTAGGGTTAGTGTTAGCGTTAGGGTTAGGGTTGGGGTTAGTGTTAGGGTTAGGGTTAGGATTAGGTTTAGGGTTAGGTTAGGGTTAGTGTTGGGGTTGGGGTTAGGGTTAGGCTTAGGGTTGGGGCTATGGCTAGGGTTAAGGTTAGGGTTAGGGTTAGGGTAAGGGTTAGGGTTTAGGGTTAGTTTTATGGTTCGGGTTAGGGTTAGGTTTTTAGGGTTTAGGGTTAGCGTTAGGGTTAGGATTAGGGTTATGGCAGGGTTAGGTTTAGGGTTAGGGTTTAGGGTTAGGGTTAGTGTTAGAGTTTAGGGTTAAGGTTAGGATTACTGTTAGAGTTAGGGTTACTCTTAGGGTTAGGAGTTAGGTTTAGAGTTACGGTTATGGTTAGGGTTACAGTTATGGTTAGTGTTAGGGGTAAGGGTTAGGGTTAGAGTGAGGGATAGAGTTTACGGATAGGGTTAGTGTGAGTGTTAGTGTTAGTTATAGGGTTAGGGTTAGTGTTAGGGTTAGGGTTAGGTTTATGGTTAGGGTATGTTTAGGGTTGGGGTTGCGGTTGGGGTTGGGGTTGGGGTTAGGTTTAGGGTTAGTGTTACTGTTAGGGTTAGTGTTAGATGAAGTTTAAATGTAGGGTTAGGATTAGAACAGGGTTAGGATTACGGTTAGGGTTAGGGTTAGGTTTAGAGTTGGGGTTTGGGTTAGGGTTATGGGTAGGGGTAGGGTTTAGGGTTTAGGGTTAGGGTTAGGGTTAGGGTTCAGGTTAGGGTTAGGCTTTAGGGTTAGGGTTAGTGTTATTGGTTAGGGTTATGGTTAGAGTTAGGCTTAGGCTTAGGCTTAGTGTTAGGGTTAGTGTTAATTTAGGCTTAGGGTAGGGTTAGGGTTCGGGTTGGCGTTGGGGTTAGCGTCAGAGTTAGGTTTACGGTTGGGGTTAATGTTAGGGTTTATGGTTTAGAGATAGGGTGAAGGATAGATTTAGGGTTATGGTTAGGGTTGGGTTAGGGTTAAGCTTAGGTTTAGGGCTAGGGCTAGGGCTAGGGCTACGGTTATATTTAGGCTTAGGGGTAGGGGTAGGGTTGGGGTTGTGGCTAGTGTTACTGTTAGGGTTAGGGTAGAAGAGGTTTAAGTTTAGGGTTACAGTTAGAATAGGGTTAGATTTAAGGTTTAGGATTTAGGGTTAAGGTTAGTTTAGGGTTAGAGTTAGGGTTTAGGGTTAGGGTTAGGTTCATTGTTTAGGGTTAGGGTTAGGGTTGAGGGAAGGTGTATGTTAGGGGTTGTGGTTAGGGTTAGGGTTAGGGTTCAGTGTTAGGATTAGGGTTAGGGATAGAGGTAGGGTTATGGTTAGGGTTGGGTTGGGGTTAGGGTTAGGGTTAGGCTTAGGGTTAGGGCTATGGCTGGGGTTAGGGCTAGGGCTGGTGCTGGGGCTAGGACTACAGCTAGGGCTAGGGTTAGGGTAGGGTTAGGGTTAGGGTTAGGCTTAGGGTTAGGGCTATGGCTAGGGTTAGGGTTAGGGTTAGGGATAGGGGTAGAGTTAGGTGTTTAGGTTAGTGTTATGGTTAGGTTTAGGGTTGAGTTAGGGTTAGGGTTAGTGTTTAGGGTTAGGGTTAGGGGTAGGGGTAGGGGGTAGAGTTAGTGTTGTTGCTAGGGTTAGGGTTAGGGTTAGAGTTGGGTTAGGGGTAGGGTTAAGGGTAGGGTTAGAGTTAAGGATAGGGCTAGGTTTAGGGACAGGGATAGTGCTAGGGCTAGGTCTAAGGCTAGGGCAAAATTTAGGGTTAACGTTAGTGTTTAGGGTTAGAATTAGGGTTAGGCTTTAGGTTTAGGGTTAGTGTTATTGGTTAGGGTTAGGGTTAAGATTAGTTTAGATTTAGGTTTAGGTTTAGGGTTAGTGTTAGGTTTAGGGTTAGGGTTGGGTTTAGTGTTAGGGTTAGGGTTAGGTTTAGGGTTAGGGTAGGTTCATGGTTAGGGTTTGGTTTGGGGCTAGCGTAAGGGTTCGGGTTAGCGTTACTGTTAGGGTTAGGGTTAGAAGAGGTTTAGATTTAGGGTTAGGGTTAGAATAGGGTTAGGGTTAGCTTTAGGGTTAGGGTTAGGGGTTACAGGCAGCAATAGTGGTAGGGGTTTTGGTTTGGGTTAGGGTTATCTTTAGGGTTGGGTTAGGGTTAGGGTTAGGGTTTAGGATTTAGGGTTAGGGTTAGGATTAGGTCTAGGGATAGGGTTGGGGCTAGGGCTAGTGCTCGGGTTAGGGGTTAGGGCTGGGGCTAGGGGTAAAGGTTAGGATTAGGGTTTAGGGTTAGGGTTAGGGTTAGGATTAGAGCTAGAGCTAGGGCTAGGGATAGGGTTAGGTTGAGCATTAGGGTTGGGTTTGGGGTTAGGGTAGCGTTAGGGTTAGGGCTGGGGTTGGGGTTAGGTTTAGGGTTAGCGTTACTGTTAGGTTAGGGTAAGAAGAGGTTTGAATTTAGGGTTAGGTTTAACATTAGGGGTTTGGTTTAGGGTTAGGTGTTAAGGTTACAGGTAGGGGTAGGGGTAGGTGTAGGGGAAGGGGTATGGGTTGTGGTTAAGTTTAGTGTTAGGGTTGGGGTAGTGTTAGGGTTAGCATTAAGGTTATGGTTTATGGTTTATGGTTATGGTTAGGTTTAGGTTTAGGGCTAGGGATAGGGTTAGGGCAAGGTTTAGGGCTAGGGCTAGGGTTAGGGTTAGTGTTAGGGTTAAGTTTAGGTTTAGGGTAGTTTTAGGGTTAGGGTTGGGGTTGGGGTTAGGGTTAGGGTTAGGCTTAGGGTTAGGGCTATGGCTAGGGTTAGGGCTGGGGCTAGTGCTAGGGCTAGGGCTACAGCTAGGGCTAGGGTTAGGGGTAAGGGTTAGGGGTTAGGCTTAGGCTTAGGGTTAGGGCTATGGCTAGGGTTAGGGCTAGGGCTAGTGCTAGGGCTAAGGCTATGGCTAGGGCTAGGTTTTGGGTAAGGGTTAGTGTTAGGGTTAGGGTTAGGGATAGGGCAGGGTTAGCTTTAGGGTTAGGGTTTAGGGTTAGGGTTAGGTTAGGGTTAGGTTTAGGGTTACTCTTATGGTTAGGAGTTAGGGTTAGGGTTAGTGTTACGGTTAGGGTTAGGGTTAGGGGTTAGGGTTAGGGTGAGGAATAGAGTTTAGGGTTAGGGTTAGTGTTAGGGTTATGGTTAGGGTTGGGTTAGGTTTAGGGTTGTGGTTGGGGTTTGGGTTAAGTTTAGGGTTAGCGTTACTGTTAGGGTAAGGGTTAGAAGAGGTTTAGATTTAGGGTTTGGTTTAGAATAAGGTTACGGTTAGGGTTGGGGTTTAGAGTTAGGATTAGGTTTAGTGTTAGTATTGGTGGTTACAGTTAGGGTTAGCATTAGGGTTAGGGTTGCGTTAGCATTAGGGTTAGGGTAAGTGTTTGGAGTTAGGGTTATGGTTAGGGTTTAGGGTTTAGGGATAGGGTTAGGGATATGGTTATGGTTAGGGTTGTGTTAGGGTTAGGGTTACGGGTAGGGTAAGGGGGTAGGGGTACGGTTTGGGTGTAGGGTTAGTGTTAGGGAGAAGGTTTGGTTAACGTTTGGGTTAGAGTATAGGGTTTAGTGTTAGGGTTAGGGTTTAGGCTTTAGGGTTATGGTTATGGTTAGGGTTAGGGTTAGGGCTAGGGCTAAGGCTAAGGTTAGGGTTAGGGTTAGTGTTTAGGGTTAGGGTTAGGTTTACATTTAGGATTTAGGGTTATGGTTACGGTTAGGGTTAAGGTTAGCTCTAGTGTTAGGTTTTAGGATTTAGGCTTAGGGTTAGGGTTAGGGATAGGTTTAGGGCTAGGGTTAGGGTTAGCGTTATGTGTAGATGTAGGGGTAGTGGTAGGGGAAGGAGTATGGCTAGGGGTTATGGTTAGGGTTGGGTTAGGGTTAGGGCTACGGATAGGGTTAGAGCTAGGGATAGTGCTAGGGCTAGGGTTAGGGTCAGGGTTAGGGTTAAGTTTAGGGTTAGGGTTAGGGGTAGGGGTAAGACTTGTGGTTGGGTTTAGGGTTATGGTTATGGTTGGATTAGGGGTAAGTTTAGGGATAGGGTGTAGAGTTTAGGGTTAAGGTTAGTGTTAGGGTTAGTGTTTAGGGTTAGGGTTAGGTTTAGATTTAGGATTTAGGTTTAGGTTAGGGTTAGGGTTAGGCTTAGGGTTAGGGTTAGGTTTAGGGTTAGGGTATGTTTAGGGCGAGGGTTGGGGTTGGGGTTAGGGTTACTGTTACTGTTAGGGTTAGGGTTAGAAGAAGTTTAGATTAAGGGTTAGGGTTAAAATAGGGTTAGGGTTAAGGTTAGGGTAGTGTTAGTGTTAGAGTTGGGGTTTGGGTTAAGGTTAGGTTTATGGTTAGCTTTACTGATAGGGTTAGGGTTAGAAACAGTTTAGGTTTAGGGTTAGGGTTAGAATAGAGTTAGGGTTACGTTTAGGGTATTAAGGTTACGGTTAGCGATTAGGATTTAGGGTTAGGGATAGGTTAGGGTTAGGGTTAGGGTTAGGATAGGGTTAGGGCTAAGGTTGGGGTTAGAGTTATGGTTGGGTTAGGGTTAGCGTTAGTATTGGGGAAGGGTTAGGGCTAGGGATAGGGTTAGGGATATGGTTATGGTTAGGGTTGTGTTAGGGTTAGGGATACGGGTAGGGTAAGGGGGTAGGGGTACGGTTTAGGTGTAGGGTTAGTGTTAGGGAGAAGGTTTGGTTAACGTTTGGGTTAGGGTATAGGGTTTAGTGTTAGGGTTAGGGTTTAGGCTTTAGGGTTATGGTTATGGTTAGGGTTAGGGTTAGGGCTAGTGCTAGTGTTAGGTCAAGGGCTAGTGCTAGGGCTAGGGCTATGGCTAGGGCTAAGGTTAGGGTTAGGGTTAGTGTTTAGGGTTAGGGTTAGGTTTACATTTAGGATTTAGGGTTAGGGTTATGGTTAGGGTTAAGGTTAGCTCTAGTGTTAGGTTTTAGGATTTAGGCTTAGGGTTAGGGTTAGGGTTAGGGATAGGTTTAGGGCTAGGGTTAGAGTTAGGGTTATGTGTAGACGTAGGGGTAGCGGTAGGGGAAGTAGTATGGCTAAGGGTTATGGTTAGGGTTGGGTTAGGGTTAGGGCTACAGATTGGGTTAGAGCTAGGGATAGTGCTAGGGCTAGGGTTAGGGTCAGGGTTAGGGTTAAGTTTAGGGTTAGGGTTAGGGGTAGGGGTAAGACTTGTGGTTGGGTTTAGGGTTATGGTTATGGTTGGATTAGGGGTAAGTTTAGGGATAGGGTGTAGAGTTTAGGGTTAAGGTTAGTGTTAGGGTTAGGGTTTAGGGTTAGGGTTAGGTTTAGGTTTAGGATTTAGGTTTAGGTTAGGGTTAGGGTTAGGCTTAGGGTTAGGGTTAGGTTTAGGGTTAGGGTATGTTTAGGGCTAGAGTTGGGATTGGGGTTAGGGTTAGGATTAGGGTTACTGTTACTGTTAGGGTTAGGGTTAGAAGAAGTTTAGATTAACGGTTAGGGTTAAAATAGGGTTAGGGTTAAGGTTAGGGTAGTGTTAGTGTTAGAGTTGGGGTTTGGGTTAGGGTTATGTTTATGGTTAGCTTTACTGATAGGGTTAGGGTTAGAAACAGTTTAGGGTTAGGGTTAGGGTTAGAATAGTGTTAGGGTTACATTTAGGGTATTAAGGTTATGGTTAACGATTAGGATTTAGGGTTAGGGATAGGTTAGGGTTAGGGGTAGGGTTAGGATAGGGTTAGGGCTAAGGTTGGGGTTAGTGTTATGGTTGGGTTAGGGTTAACGTTAGTATTGGGGAAGGGTTAGGGCTAGGGATAGGGTTAGGTCTAGGGTTAGGTTTAGGGTTTGGGGAAAGGGTTACGGGTAGGGATAGGGGAAGGGGTATGGCTTGGGGTTATGGTTAGGGTTAGGGTTAGAGTAGGGTTAGGCTTAGGTTTAGGGTTTAGGCTTTAGGGTTAAGGTAGAGTTAGGGTTAGGGTCATGGTTAGATTTATTCTTAGAGTTAGGGTTAGAAGAGGTTTAGGTTTAGTGTTATGGTTAGATAGGGTAAAGTTATGATTAGGGAATTAGGGTTACAGTTAGCATTTATGATTTAGGGTTAGGATTAGTTTAGTTTTAGGGTTAGGTTTAGGTTTAGTGTTAGGGTTAGTATTGAGTTAGGGTTAGGGCTAGGGATTAGGGTTACGGGTAGGGTTAGGGGAAGGGGTATGGCTTGGGGTTAGGGTTACGGTTAGGGTTAGGGTTGGGTTAGGGTTAAGGTTAGGGTTTAGGGTTAGGGTTAGGGATAGGGTTTGGGTTAGGGTTAGGGTTAGGGTTAGCTTTACTCTTAGGTTTAGGGTTAGAAGAGGTTTAGGGTTAGGGTTAAGGTTAGGGTTAGGCATTTTGGTTAGGGTTAGGGTTAGTGTTAGGGTTAGGGTTAGGGGTAAGGGTTAGGGGTTAGGGTTAGGGTTGGGGTTAGGGTTAGGGTTTGGTTAGGGTTAGGGTTAGGGTTAGCTTTACACTTAGGTTTATGGTTAGAAGAGGTTAGGGTTCGGGTTAGGGTTAGGGTTAGGGGTTTTGTTTAGGGTTAGGGTTAGGATTAGGGTTAGGGTCAGGATCAGGGTCAGGGTCTGGGTCAGAGTCAGTGTCAGGGTTTAGGGTTAGGTTTATCGTTAAGGTTAGTGTTAGAGTTAGGGTTAGGGTTAGGGTTAGGGTTGGGGTTGGGGTTAGGGGTTAGGGTTATGGTTAGTGTTGTAGTTGGGGTTAGGTTTGGGTTTGGGGTTGGGGTTAGGATTAAGGTTAGGGTTAAGGTTAGGGTTAGGTTTAGGGTTAGGGTTAGGGTTGGGGTTAGGGTTGGGGTTGGTGTTGGGGTTAGGGTTAGGGTTGGGGTTAGGGTTAGGGTTGGGGTTAGGGTTAGGGTTAGGTTTAAGGTTAGGGTTAGGGTTAGGATATAGTGTTATTGTAGGGTTAGTGTTATGGTTAGGGTTAGTGTTATGTTTTAGGGTTTAGAATTAGTTTTAGGCATAGGGTTAGGGTTTGGTTACGGTTAGAGTTAGGGTCACGGCTTATGGTTTAGGGTTAGAGTTAGGGTTGGGTTTAGGGATGGGGATGGAGTTAGGGTTAGGGTTCAGAGTCAAGGTTAGGGTTAGTTTTAGGGTTAGGGATTAGGGATAGGGGTAGTGGTATGAGTTGGGGTTAGGTTTAGGGTTAGCATTGTGTTATGGTTAGGGCTAGGGCTAGGATTTGATTCAGAAATAGTGCCGGAGCTAGGGCTATGGCTAGGTGTAGGGTTAGGTTTTAGGCTTAGTGTTAGGTTTAGGGTTTAATGTTAGGGATAGGGTTAGGGATAGAGTTAGGGTTGGGTTAGGATTAGGGTTTAGTTTTAGGGTTAGGTTTAGTGTTAAGGTCAAGGTTAGGTTTAGTGGTTAGTGTTTGTGTTAGTGTTAGGATTAGGGGTTAGGGTTAAGGTTAGGGGTAGGTTTAGGGGTTGTGGTTAGGGTTAGTGTTGGTGTTGTTTTAGGGTTAGGTTTAATGTTTAGGGTTAGGATTAGGGTTTCGGGTTTTGGGAGTGTGGCCCTAGCCCTAGCACTACCTTAACCATAACCCTAACCCAAACTCTCTTCCTTAAACCCTAACCCTAACCCTATCCCTAACTCCACACTAACGCTAACCCAAAACCATAACCCTACCTCTAACCCTACCCCTACCCCTAACCCCTGACCCTAACCTAACCGTAACCCAACCCTAACACTAACCCTACACCTAACCCAAAACCCTAACCCTAACACTAACCTAACACTAACCCTACATCCTAAAAACTTAACTAACCCTTATACCTTAAACCTAACGCTAACCCTATTCTAACCCTAACCATAACCCTAAACCTCTTATAACCCTAAACCTAACAGTAACGCTAACCCTAAAACTAAACCTAAACCCTAACCCTACCCTAACCCTAACCCGAAACAAAACCCCTAACCCTATCCCTCCCTTAACCCTAATCCTAACCCTAACCCCAACCCCAACCCTAACCCTAATCCTATCTCTAAACCATAAACCCTAACCCTAACCCTAACCTTATCCCTACCCTAACCCTAACCCTAACCATAGCCCTAGTCCTAACTCTAACCATAACCCTAACTTTAACCCTAACACCTATCCTAAGCCTAAACCCTTTTTCTAACCCTAACCCTAACCCAAAACCTTAACCCTAACTCTAATCCCTAACCCTAACCCTAACACTAACCCTATCCCTAACCCGAACCCTAACCCCTAACCCTTTCCCCTACCATTAACACTAACCCTAACCCTAACCATAACCATAACACTAAACACTAACCCTAACCCTATCACTTGCCCTAGCACTATCCCTAGCCCTAGCACTAGCCCTTGTCGTAACCCTATCCATAGCCCTAACCCTAACCCTAATTCTAACCCTAACCCCTAACCCTAACCCTAACCCTTAACTATAACTCTAACCCTATCCTATACCTTAACCCTAACCCTAACTCTAACCCTAAACCCTGAACCCTAATGATAACCCTAACCCTAACCCTAACCCAACCCTAAACCAAACCCTAACCCTAAACACAACCCCTAACCCTATCCCTCCCCTTAACCCTAACCCTAACCCTAACCATATCCCTAAATCCTAACCCTAACCCTAACACTAACCTAACCCTAACCCTAACCCTAACCCCAACACCTAACCCTAACCCTAAACTTAACCTTAACCCTAACCCTAACCCTAACACTAACCCTAACCCTAACCCCTAACCCTAACCCTAACCCTAACCCATAACCCTAACCCTAACCCGTAACCCTAACCCCTAACCCTAACCCTAACCCGTAACCCTAAACCCTAACCCTAACCCTAACCCTAGCCCTAGCCGTAGCCCCTAAACTTAACCTAACCCCTAACCCTAAACCCTAACCCTAACCCTAACCCTCACCCCTCACCCTCACCCTAACCCTCACCCTAACCCTAACCCTAACCCCTAACCCTACCCCTACCTTTAACCCTAAACCTAACACTAACCCTAACCCTATCCATAAGCCTAAACCCTTACCCTAACCCTAAACCCTAACCTTAACTCCTAACCATAACCATAACACTAACCCTAGCCCTAACCCTAACCCTAACCCTAGCGTTGACCCTAACCCTAACCCTAAACCTATCCCTAACCCTAACCCTAACCCTAACAGTAACTCGTCTATCACTAACCCTAACCCTAAACCTAACCCAACTGCTACCCGTACACCTACTCCTACCGCTAACTCTAACCCAACCCTAACCCTAACCCATACCCCTACCTCTACCCCTAACACAACCCCTAACCGTAACACTAAACCTAACCCTAACCCTAACCCTAACACTAACCATAACCCTATGCATAAGCCTAAACCCTAACCCTAACCCTAACCCTAAACCCTAACCCCTAACCATAACACTAACCCTAGCCCTAACCCTAACCCTAACCCTAACAGTAACTCGTTTAATACTAACCCTAACCCTAAACCTAACCCTATTGCTACACGTACACCTATCCCTACTGCTAACTCTTACCCTACCCTAACCCTAACCCAAACCCTAACCCATACCCCTACCTCTACCCCAACCCAACCCCTACCCGTAACCCTTACCCCCTAACCCAACCTCAACCCTAACACTAAACTTAACCCTAACCCTAACTCTAACACTAACCCTAACCCCTAACCCTAACCCTAACCCTAATATTGACCCTAACCCCTAACCCTAACCATATCCCTAACCCTAAACCCTAAGCCCTAACCATAACCCTAATCCAACCCTAACCCTAACCCTATCCCTAACGCTAACACTAACACCTACACCTACACCTACCCATAACCCTAAAACTTACCCAACCCTAACCCTAACCCTAAACTAAACCCCTAACCCTACTGCTATCCCTAACTTAACCCTAACCCTAACCCTAACCCTAACCCTAACACTAAACACTTATCCTAACCCTAACCCAACCCTAATCCTAACACTAAATACTGAACCCTAATCCTAACACTAACCCTAACCCTAAACTATAACCATAATCCTAACCCTAACCCAACCCTATCCCTAACCCTAACCCTAACCCTAACCACAACCCCTACCCCTACCCCTAACTTTAACCCTAACCCTAACCCTATCCCTAAACCATAAACCCTGACCCTAACCCTAACCCTAAACACTAAAACTAACCCTAACCCAAACCCTAACACTAACTCTAACCGTAACACAAACCCTAACCATAACCCTAACTCTAGCCCTAGCCCTAGCCCTAGCCCTAGCCCTAGCCCTAACACTAACACTAACACTAACCCCTAACCCTAAACGCTAACCCTAACACAACCCTAACCCTATCCCTAACCCCAAACAATACCCCTACCCCTATCTGTACCCATATCCCTAACCTTAACACCTAACCATAAACCTAACCACAAGCTGTAACTCAAACGCTAACCCTATCCTTAAACCGTAACACTAACCCTAAACCTAAACCTAACCCTAAACTGATACCTTACCCCTAACCCTAACCCTAACCGTAACACTAACCCTAATCTTAACCCTAACTCGTCTAACCCTAACCCTAAACCTACTACTACCCCTCCACCTACAACTACCCCTAACCCTAACAACACACTAACTGTAACACTAATCCTAACCCTAACCACCACCCCTATCCCTACCCCTACCCCTAACACTAAACCTAACCCTATCCCTAAACCCTAAACCCTAACCCTAACCCTAACCCTAACACTAAACACTAATCCTAACCCTAACACTAACCCAAACTGAACCCGATCCCTAATCCTAACAATAACCACAACCCCTAACCCTACCCCTACCTTACATCCAATCCTAACCCTAACCCTAACCCTAAATCCTAACACTAACCTTAACCCTAATTCTAAACCTAATCCAACCCTAATCCTTACACTAACTCTATCCATAACCCTAACCATAAACCTAGCCCTAGCCCAAGCCCTAGCTCTAGCCCTAACCCTAAACCTAGCACTAACCCAACCCTAAACCTAACCCTAACTTTAACCCTAATCCTAACCCTAAACCCTGAACTCTAACACTAACTCTAACCCTAACCCAACCCTAACCCTAACCGTATCCCGAAACCCTAAATCCTTACCCTAACCCTAACTCTAAACACTAAACCTAACCCTAAACCAACAACAACCCTAACCCTAACCCTAACCACAACCCCTAAACCTACCCCTAACCCTAACAGTAACCCCTAATCTTTACACTAACCCTAACACTAACCACTAAACCTAATCCTGACCATAACCCTAAACTCTAAACCTAACCCTAACCCTAACCCTAAACCCCTATCCTTAACCCTACCCTAACTCTAACCTAACCCTAACCCTAACATTAAACCCTAAACCTAACACTTACCTTAAACCCTAACCCTAACACTTACCTTAAACCCTAACCCTACACCGAGCCCTAGTCCTAGCACTATTTGTAGACCTAAACCTAGCCCTAGCCCTAACCCTAACAAAACCCTAACCCTAACCCTAACCCTAACCCTAACCCAACACACTAACCCTAACCCTAAACCGAACCCTAACAGTAACCGAAACCCCTAACCCTACCCCTAACCCTAATCCTAACCCTAACCTTAACCCAACCCTAACCCTAACGCTAATCTTAACCACAATCCCTAACCCTACCCTTAACCCTAACCCTAACCCTTTCCCAAAACCGTGAACCCTAACCCTAAATCTGACCCTAAACACTAACCCTAACCCTTACAATAACCCTAACACTAACACTAACCATAAACCTAACCCTAACCCCTAACCCTAACTCAGACCCTAACCCTATCCCTAAACCTTAACACTAACCCTTACCCTAACCCTAACCCTAACACTAAATATGACCCTAAACACTAACCATAACACTAACACTAACCATGACTCTAACCCTAACCCCTAACCCTAACTCAGACCCCAACCCTAACCCTAACATTAACACTAACCTTAACCATAGCCCTAACCCTAACCCCTAAACCTAACCATAACCCTAACCGTAACCCTAACTCTAACAGAAACTCTTCTAACCCTAAAACTAACCCAACCTCGAAACCTAACCCTCACCAAACCCTAACCCTAACCCTAACCACAAACTCTAACCCTTCCCTAACCCTAACCCTAACTATAACCCTGACCCTATACCTAAACCCTAAACCCTAACCCTAACCCTAACCCTGAACACAAACCCTAACCCTAACCTTAACTCAGCCCTAATTCTAACCCTAACCCCAACAAGTAACACTAACCTTAAACTCGAACACTAACCCTAATCCTAACCCTAACCTTAACCCTAAACCCTAACCGTAACCCTAAACCTAGCCGTAGCCGTAGCCCTAGCCCTAAAACTAGCCCTAGCCCTTACCCTAATCTTAACCCTAACCCTAACCCTAATCCTAACCCTAAACCCTAACCCTAACTCTAACCCTAACCCCTAACCCTAACCCTAACCCAACACTAACCCTAAATCTAAACCTAACCCTAACACTAACTGAAACCTATAACCCAACCACTAACCCTAACCCTATCCCTAACCTTAACCCAATCCTAACCCTAACCCTAAACCTAACCACAATCCCTAACCCTACCCTTAACCCTAACCCTAACCCTTTCCCAAAACCATGAACCTTAACACTAAATCTGACCCTAAACACTAACCCAAACCCTAACACTATCCTTAACACTGACACTAACCATGACCCTAACTCAGCTACTAACCCTAACTCAGACCCTAACCCTTACCCTAACCCTAACCCTAATGCCTAACCCTAATCCTAACTCTAACCTTAACCCTAACACTAACCCTAACCCTAACCCTAACCCTAACCCAACACTACACCCTCCCCCACACCCTACACCTAACCCTAACCCTAACCCTCACATAACCCTAACCCTAACCCTAGCCCTAGCCTCAGCCCTAACCTAGCCCTAGACCTAGACCTAACCCTAGCACTAGACCTAACCCTAACCCTAAACACTAAACCCTAACCCTAACCCTAACCCTAACCAATCCTAACCACAACCCCTAACCCTACCCCTAACCCTAACACTAACCCTAACCGTAGGCATAGCCCTAGCCCTAGCCCTAGCATTAACCCAAACCCTAACTCTAAGCCAACCATAAGCATAACCCAAACTCTTTCTGAAACCCTATCTCTAAACTGTAAACTCTAACCCTAACCCTAAACACTAACACTAACTCTAACCCTAAACTAACCATAACTATAACCATAACCCTAACCCCTAAAACTAACCCTAACCCTAACCATAACCATAAACTCTAAACCCTAACTGTAAATCCTAACCCTAACCTTAACCCTAAACCTTAAACCTAACCCTAAACCTGGCCCTAGCGGTAGCCCTAGCCCTAAACCTAGCCCTAGCCCTTACCCTAACATTAACCCTAACCCTAACCCTAATCCACACCCTAAACCCTAGCCCTAACACTAACCCTAAACCTAAACCCCTAACCTAACCTAACCCTAACCCAACTCTAACCCTAACCCTAGCACTAACTGAAACCCCTAACTCTACCCTTACCCCTTACCCTAACCCTAACCAAAACCCAATCCTAACCCTAACGCTAACCACAATCCCTAACCCTACCCTTAACCTTAAGCCTTTCCCAAAACCCTGAACCCTAACCATAAATATGACCCTAAACTGTAACCCTAACCTTAACACTAACCCTAACACTAACACTAACCATGACCCTAAACCTAACCCCCTAACCCCTAAACCTAACCCTAACCCTAACCCCTTACCCTAACCGTAAGCATAACCCTAACCCTAACCCTAACACTAACTCGTCTAACCCTAAACATAACCCAACCCTACCCCTACCCCTACCCCTAACTCTAACCCAACCCTCCCCCTCCCCCCCCCCTAACCCTAACCCTAACCCTCTCCCAACCCTAACCATAACCCTAGCCCTAGCCCCAGACCTAACCCTAGCCCTAGCCCTAGACCTAACCCTAGCACTAGTCCTAACCTTAACCCTCAACTTAACCATAACCCTAAACACTAAACCCTACCCTAACCCTAACCCTAACCCAACCCTAACCACAAACCTTAACCCTACCCCTAACCCTAACACTAACACTAACCATAGGCCTAGCCCTAGCCCTAGCACTAACCCAAACCTTAACCCTAACCCAACCATAACCCTAACCCTAAATCTTTCCGAAACCCTATCTCTAACCCGTAAAGTCTAACCCTAACCCTAAACAATAACACTAACCCTAACCCTAAACAATATCACTAACCCTAACCCTAAACTAACCATAACCCTAACCCTAACCCTAACCCCTAAAACTAACCCTAACCCTAAACCTAACCATAACCCTAAACCCTAAGTGTAATCCTAACACTTACCTTAACCCTAACCCCTAACCCTAAACCTAAACCTAGCCCTAGCCGTAGCCCTATCCCCAAACCTAGCCCTAGCCCTTACCCTAACCTTAACACTAACACTAACCCTAACGTTAACCCTATCACTAACCTTAACCATAACCCTATCCTTAACCCTAACACTAACCCTAACCATAGGCCTAGGCCTAGCCCTAGTACTAATCCTAACCCTAAACCTAACCCAACCATAACCCTAACCTTAACTCTTTCCGAAAACCTATCTCTAAACCATTAACTCTAACCCTAAACCTAAACACTAACACTAACTCTAACCCTAAACTAACCCTAACCCTAACCCTAACCCTAACCCCTAAAAGTAACCCTAACCCTAACCATAAATCCTAAACCCTAACTGAAATCCTAACACTAACCAAAAACCTAAGCCCTAACCCTAACCCTAAAACTAGCCCTAGCCGTAGCCCTAGCCATAAACCTAGCCCTAGCCCTAACCCTAAACTTAACCCTAACCCTAACCCTAACACTTAACTCTAACATTAACCCTAAAGCTAACCCTAACCCTAAACCCTAAACCCTAACTCAAGCGTATCCCTAACTCTAACACTAACCAAAACCCCTACCCGTACCCCTAACCCTAACCCAACCCCTAAACCTAATCCTAACCCTAACCACAACCCCTAAACCTACCCTTAACCCTAACCCTTTCTCAAAACCATAAACCCTAACCCTAAACCTAACCCTAACATTAACCCAAACCCTAACCCTAAACCAAACCTAACCCTAACCATAACCATAACCCTAACCCTAACACTAACCATAACCCTAACCCTAAAACCTAACCCTAACCCTAACTCGTCTAACACTAACCCTAACCCTAACCAAGCCTAACCCTAACCCTAACCCTAGCCCTAATCCTAAACTCTAACCCTACCCCTAACCCTAGCACTGGCCCTAGGCCCTAGCCCTAACCCTATCCCTAGCAATAACCCTCACCCTAACCCTAAATACGAAACCTTAACCCTAACCCCAACCCCAACCCTAACCCTAACTCCCACCCTAACCCTAAACCTAACACTAACCCTAACCCTAACACTAATCCCTAACCCTAACCCTAACCCTAAAACCTAAACATAAACCTAACCCTAACCCTATCCTAACTCTAACCCTAACCCTAACCCTAAACTTAGCCGTAGCCATAGCGATAGCCCTAAACCTAGCCCTAGCACTTTCCATAATCTAAACCCTTACCCTAATCCTAACCCTAAACCCTAACACTAACCATAACCCTAAACCCTGACCCTAACCCTTACCCCAACTCTTTCCCAATGCTAAACGTAACTCTAACTCTAACCCCAATCCATAAACCTACCCCTACCCCTATCCCTGCCCCTACCCCTAACCATTAACCCTAATGCTAAATCTAACCGTTACCAATAACACTAACCCTAACCCTAACACTAAAAAGCTAACCCTACCCGAACCCCAACCCAACCCAAAGCCTAACGCTAGCCCTAGCCATAGACCTAGCCCTAGCCCAGGCCTAACACTAGCCCTAGACCTAACACTATCCCTAGCCCTAACCCTAACTGTAAACCTGACTATAAACCCTAACACTAACCTTAACACTAACACACACATATCTAGCCCTAGAGCTAAACCTAGCCCTACACCTAAACCTAACTGTAACCCTAAACCTAAACCATAACCGTACCCTAACAATAGCCCTAGCCGTAGCACTAGCCCTAGCGCTAGCCCTACCACCAACTGTAGCCCTAGCCCTATATTAACCCTAACCCTAACCCTAACCCTAAACCCTAAACCCTAAACCTAACCCTAATCCTATCCCTAACCCAACCCTCACCCTAACCCCAAAACATAACACTACCTCTACCCCTACCCCTAACTTTAACCCCTGACCCTAACCCTAACACTATCCCAAACCTAAACCTAACCCTAACCATAACCTAACCCTATCCCTAAAACCAAACCTAACCCTAACGCTAACCCCAACCATAAATCTAACCCCAAAATGCAACTCTAACCCTAACCCCAACCATAAACCTAACCCCAAAATGCAACCGTAACCCTAACCCAAACCCTAACCCTAACCCCAACCCTAACCCTAACCCCCAACCCCAACCCTAAACCCAACCACAATCCCAATTCTAACCCCAAACCCAATCCGAACCCTAACCACAACCTCAACCCTAAACGCAACTCCAACCCTAAACCTAACCCTAACACTAATCCTAACAACCAACCCTATCCTTAACACTAACCCAAACCCCAAACCATGACCTTAAAACTAACCCTAACCCCTAACCCTAACTCTAATCCTAACACTAACGCTAACCCTAACACTAATGCTAACCCTAACCCTAAGCCTAACAGTAAACCCTGACCCTGAACCTGACCCCTAACCCTAACCTAACCCTAACCCTAACACTAACACTTAACCCTAACCTTAAACCTAATCCTAAACCCTAACTCTAATCCTAACCCTAACCCAAAACCTAACCCTAAACCAAACCCTAACCCCAAACCTAACCCTAACCCTAATCATTAACCCTCACCCAAACCCTAAACCTCTTCTAACCCTAAACCTATGAGTAATGGAAACCCTAACCCTAACTCTAACCCTAACCCTAAACCAAACCCAAACCCTAACCCGAACCCTGACCCGAACCCTAACGCAAACCCCAACCCTAAACCTAACCCTAACCCCTTAACCTAACCCTAACCCTAAACCTCTTCTATCCCTAAACCTAAGAGTAAATCTAACCCCTAACCCTAACCCTAAACCTAACCGTAACACTAACACCAACCCTAACCATAACCCCAACCCTAACCCAAACACCAATCCCAACCCTAACCCCAACCCCAACCCCAACCCCAATCCCAACCCTAAGCTCAACCCAAACCCTAACCCCTACCCCAACCATAACCCTAACCCTAACACTAACCCTAACTATAACCCATAACACTAACCCTAACCCTAACCCTAACACGTAAAACTAACCCTAACCCTAACCATTAACCCTCACCCAAACCCTAAACCTCTTCTAACCCTAAACCTATGAGTAACGGAAACCCTAACCCTAACCCTAACCCTAAACCAAACCCAAACCCTAACCCGAACCCTGACGCGAACCCTAACGCAAACCCTAACCCTAAACCTAATCCTAACCCCTTAACCTAACCCTAACCCTAAACCTCTTCTATCCCTAAACCTAAGAGTAAATCTAACCCTAACCGTAACACTAACACCAACCCTAACCCTAACCCCAACCCTAACCCAAACACAATCCCAACCCTAACCCCAACCCCAACCCCAACCCCAATCCCAACCCTAAGCTCAACCCAAACCCTAACCCCTACCCCAACCATAACCCTAACCCTAACACTAACCCTAACTATAACCCATAACACTAACCCTAACCCTAACCCTAACACGTAAACCTAACCCTAACCCTAACCAAAACCCCTAACCCTAACCCTAACCCTAAACCAAACCCTAAATCTAAACCTAACCCTAACCCTAACCAATACGTCTAACCCTAACTCTAACCCCTAACCCTAATCCTAACCCTAAACCCTAACCCTAACCCTAAACCTAACCGTAACACTAACCCTAACCAAAACCCCTAACCGTAACCGTAAACCCTAACCTAACCCTAAACCTCTTCTCACCCTAAACCCAAGAGTAATGCTAACCCTAACTATAATCCTAACCCTAACCCTAAAACCTAACCCTAACCCTAACCCTAACCTTAACCCTAAACCTAACACTAACCCTAACCCTAACCCTAAAACCCAACCCTAACCCTACTAACCCTAACACAAACCTAACCCTAACCCACACATACCTTTAACCCTACCCCCTACCACTATCCCTAACCCTTACCCTAACACCTAAACCTAAACCTAATCCTAACCCCTAACCCTAACTCAAGCCCTAACCCTAACCCCTAACCCTAACGCTAACACTAAAACTAACTCTAACCCTAACCCTAACACTAAACCCTAAACATAACCCTAACCCTAGCCCTAGCTCTAGCCCTAACCCTATCCCTCCCCCAAACACTAACACTAACACTAACTCTAAACCCTAAACCCTAACCCTACCCCTAACCCCAACCAATATCCCTACCCCTACCTCTACCCCTATCTCTAACCCTAACACCTAACCATAAACCTAATCCCTAACCGTAACTCAAACGTTAACCCTAACTTTAAACCTTAACACTAACCCTGAACCTAACCCTAACCCTAATCCTAACCCTAACACGAAATTTACCTCTAACACTAAACCTAACCCTAACTGTAACCCTAACCGAAACCTTAACCCTAACTCGTCTAACGCTAACCCTAACCCTACCACTATCCTTCCACCTATCCCTACCCCTAACCCTAACACAACCCTAACCCTAACACTAATCCTAACCCTAACCACCACACCTATCCCTACTCCTACCCCTAACACTAACCCTAACACTAAACCTAACCCTATCCCTAAACCCTACACCCTAATTCTAACCCTAACCCTATCACCAAACACTAACCTTTACCCTAACACTAACCCAAACCTAACCCTAACCCTAACCGTAAATCCTAACACTAACCCTAACCCTAATCCTAAACATTAACCCTAAACCTAATCCAAACCTAACCCTTACCCTAATTTTATCCCTAATCCTAACCATAACACTAGCCCTAGCCCAGCCCTAGCCCTAGGCCTAACCATATCCCTAGCCCTAGCCCTAACCCTAAACCTAACCCTAACCCAAACCCTAAACCTAACCCTAACTTTAACCCTAATCCTAACCATTAACCCTGAAATTTAACAGTAACCCTAAACGTAAGCTCTAATTCTAACCCTAACCCAACCCTAATCATAGCCATAACACTAACCCTAAACACAACCCCTAACCCTATCACTAACCTTAACCTTAACCCTAACCGTATTGGAAACCCTAAACCCTAACACTAACCCTAAACTGAAACACTAAACCTAACCCTAAACCAACACCAACCCTAACCTTAACCACAACCCCTAAACCTACCCCTAATCCTACCCCTAAACCTAACCCCTAATCCTAACACTATCCCTAACACTAACCCCTAACCCTATCGTAACCCTAAACCATAAACATAAACCTAACCCTAACCCTAAACCCTAACCCTAACCCTATCCTAACTCTAACCCTAACCCTAACCCTAAACTTAGCCGATGCCATAGCCATAGCCCCAAACCTAGCCCTAGCACTTACCATAATCTAAACCCTTACCCTAATCCTAACCCTAAACCCTAACACTAACCATAACCCTAAACCCTGACCCTAACCCTTACCCCAACTCTTTCCCAACGCTAAACGTAACTCTTCTAACCCCAACCCATAAACCTACCCGTACCCCTACCCCTGCCCCTACCCCTAAGCATTAACCCTAAGGCTAAATCTAACCGTTACCAATAACACTAACCCTAACCCTAACACTAAACGCTAACCGTAACCCGAACCCTAACCCAACCCAAAGTCTAACGCTAGCCCTAGCCATAGACCTAGCCCTAGCCCTAGTCCTAACACTAGCCCTAGACCTAACACTATCCCTAGCCCTAACCCTAACTGTAAACCTGACCATAAACCCTAACCCTAACCCTAACCCTAAACCTTACACACACATATCTAGCCCTAGAGCTAACCCTAGCCCTACACCGAAACCTAACTGTAACCCTAACCCTAAACCATAACCCGTACCCTAACAATAGCCCTAGCCGTAGCACTAGCCTTAGTGCTAGCCCTACCCCTAACCGTAGCCCTAGCCCTATATTAACCCTAACCCTAACCCTAACCCTAATCCCTAAACCCTAAACCTAACCCTAATCCTATCCCTAATCCAACCCTCACCCTAACCCCAAACCATAACACTACCTCTACCACTACCCCTAACTTTAACCCCTCACCCTAACCCTAACACTATTCCAAACCTAAATCTAACCCTAACCCTAACCTAACCCTATCCCTAAAACCAAACCTAACCCTAACCCTTGCCCCAACAATAAATCTAACCCAATAATGCAACCCTAACCCTAACCCCAACCATAAACCTAACACCAAAATGCAACCCTAACCCTAACCCAAACCCTAAACCTAACCCTAACCCTAACCCCAACTCTAAACCTTACCCCAACCCCAACCCTAAACCCAACCACAATCCCAATTCTAACCCTAACCCCAATCCCTACCCTAACCCCAACCTCAACCCTAAACCCAACTACAACCCTAAACCTAAACCTAACACTAATCCTAACCCCCAACCCTATCCTTAAGACTAACCCAAACCCCAAACCATGACCTTAAAACTAACCCTAACCCCTGACCCTAACTCTAATCCTGACCCTAACGCTAACCCTAACACTAATGCTAACCCTAACGCTAAGCCTAACAGTAAACCCTGACCCTGAACCTGAACCTAACCCTAACCCTAACATTAACCCTAACCCTAACACTAACACTTAACCTTAACCTTAAACCTAACCCTAAACCCTAACTCTAACCCTAACCCTAACCCAAAACCTAACCCTAAACCAAACCCTAACCCTAAACCTAACCCTAACCCTAACCATTAACCCTAACCCTAACCCTAAACCTCTTCTAACCCTAAACCTATGAGTAACGGAAACCCTAACCCTAACCCTAAACCTAACCCTAAACCAAACCCGAACCCTAACCCAAACCCTAACCCTAAACCTAACCCTAACCCCTGAACATAACCCTAACCCTAAACCTCTTCTATCCCTAAACCTAAGAGTAACGCTAACCCTAACCCTAACCCTAACCGTAACCCTAACACCAACCCTAACTCTAACCCCAAACCTAACCCTAACACCAATCCCAACCCTAACCCTAAACCCAAACCACCCTAACCCTAACCCTAACCCCAACCCTAACCCTAACGCCAACCCCAAACCTAACCCCAACCCCAATGCCAACCCCAATCCCAACCCTAATCTCAACCCCAACCCTAACACCTACCCCAACCCTAACCCTAACCCTAACCCTAACCCTAACCCTAAAATCTAACACTAACCCTAACCCTAACCCTAAAACCTAACCCTAACTCTAACCCTAACACAAACCTAAACCTAACCCACACATTTCTTTAACCCTACCCCTACCCCTATCCCTAACCCTAACTCTAACACCTAAACCCACACCTAACCCTAACCCCTAACCCTAACTCAAGCCCCAACCCTAACCCTAACCCTAACGCTAACACTAAAACTAACTCTAACCCTAACCCTAACACTAAACCCTAAACATAACCCTAACCCTAGCCCTAGCCCTAACCCTAACCCTATCCCTCACCCTAACACTAACCCTAACTCTAAACCCTAAACCCTAACCCTAACACAACTTTAACCCTATCCCTAACCCCAAGCAATATCCCTACCCCTACCTCTACCCCTATCTCTAACCCTAACACCTAACCATAAACCTAATCCCTAACCCTAACTCAAACGTTAACCCTAACTTTAAACCCTAACACTAACCCTGAACCTAACCCTAACCCTAAACTCTAACCCTAATCCTAACCCTAACCCTAACACGAAAGTTACCTCTAACACTAACCCTAACCCTAATTGTAACCCTAACGAAAACCTTAACCCTAACTCGTCTAACCTTAACCCTAACCCTACCACTACCCCTCCACCTATCCCTACCCTTAACCCTAACACAACCCTATCCCTAACATTAATCCTATACCTAACCACCACACCTATCCCTACTCTTACTGCTAACACTAACCCTAACACTAAACCTAACCCTATCCCTAAACCCTAAATCCTTACTTTAACCCTAACCCTATCACCAAACACTAGCCTTTACCCTAACACTAACCCAAACCTAACCCTAACCCTAACCGTAAATCCTAACACTAACCCTAACCCTAATCCTAAACATTAACCCTAAACCTAATCCAAACCTAACCCTTACCCTAATTCTATCCCTAATCCTAACCGTTACACTAGCCCTAGCCCAAGCCCCAGCCCGAGGCCTAACCATATCCCTAGCCCTAGCCCTAACCCTAAACCTAACCCTAACCCAAACGCTAAACCTAACCCTAACTTTAACCCTAATCCTAACCCTAAACCCTGAACTCTAACACTAACCCTAAATGTAAGCTCTAACTCTAACACTAACCCAACCCTAACAATAACCATAACACTAACCCTAAACACAACCCCTAACCCTATCACTAATCTTAATCCAAACCTTAACTGTGTTGGAAACCCTAAACCCTAACTGTAACCCTAACCCTAAACACTAAAACTAACCCTAAACCAACACCAACCCTAACCTTACCCACAACGCCTAAACCTACCCCAAACCTACCCCTAATCCTACCCCAAAACCTAACCCCTAATCCTAACACTAACCCTAACCTCTAACCCTAACCCTAAACCCTAAACATAAACCTAACCCTAACCCTGAACTCTAACCCTAATCCTATCCTAACTCTAACCCTAACCCTAACCCTAACCCTAAACATAGCCATAGCCATAGCCCTAGCCCTAAACCTAGCCCTAGCACTTACCATAATCTAAACCCTAACCCTAATCCTAACCCTAAACCCTAACACTAACCATAACCCTAAACCCTGACCCTAACCCTTACCACAACTCTTTCCCAACGCTAAACATAACTCTAACTCTAACCCCAATTCATAAACCTACCCCTACCCCTACCCCTAACCATTAACCCTAAGGCTAAATCTAACCGTTATCAATAACACTAACCCTAACTCTAACACTAAAAGCTAACCCTAACCCGAACCCTAACCCAACCCAAAGCCTAACGCTAGCCCTAGCCCCAGCCCTAGCCCCAACGCTAGCCCTAGCCCCTAGCCCTAGCCCTAGCCTTAACACTAGCCCTAGACCTAACACTATCCCTAGCCCTAACCCTAACTGTAAACCTGACCATAAACCCTAACCCTAACCCTAACCCTAACACACACATATCTAGCCCTAGCGCTAAACCTAGTCCTACCCCTAAACCTAACTGTAACCCTAACCCTAAACCATAACCCGTACCCTAACACTAGCCCGAGCCGTAGCACTAGCCCTAGCGCTAGCCCTACCCCTAAACGTAGCCCTAGCCCTACATTAACCCTAACCATAACCCTAACCCTAATCCCTAAACCCTTAACTTAACCCTAATCCTATCCTTAACCCAACTCTCACCCTAACCCCAAACCATAACACTACCTCTATCCTAACCCTAGCATTAAACCCTGACCCTAACCCTAACACTATCCCAAACCTAAACCTAACCCCTAACCCTAACCTAACCCTAACCCTAAAACCAAACCTAACCCTTACCCTAACCCCAACCCTAAACCTAACTCCAAAATGCAAACCTAACCCTAACCCAAACCCTAACCCTAACACTAACCCTAACCCTATCCCTAAACCTAAACTATCCCTAAACCCAACCTTAACCACTAACCCTATCCTACCATTAACTCTAACTTTAAACATAACACTAAACACTAACCCCTATCCCGAACCCTCGCCCTAGGCCTATCCCTAGCATTAGCACTAGCCCTAGTCCTAAACCGATCCCTAGACCGAACCATATCCCTAACCCTAACCCTAAACCTAACCCCAACCCTAACCTTAACCCAACGCAAACTCAAACCCTAAACCTAAGAGTAATGTTAAACCTGACCCTAACCTAACCCTAACCCCTAACCCTAAACCTAACCCTAACCGTAACTCGAAACCAAATCCTAACCCTAACCCTAACACTAACTCTAACCAAAACCCTAACTCTAACCCTAACCCTAATCCTAACTGTAACCCTAACCACTAACCCTAACCCTAACCCTAAACCAAACCCTAATCCTAAAGTTAACCTTAACCCTAACCCGAACAAAAACACCTAACCGTAACCCTAACCCTAACCCTAAAACTAAACCTTTTCTAACACTAAACCTAAGAGTAACGCTAACCCTAAGCCTAACCCTAACTCTATACCTTTTCTAACCCTAAACCTAAAAGTAATGCTAAACCTAACCCTAACCCTAACCCTAAACCCTAACCCCTAACCCTAACACTAAACGTAACCCTAACACTTACCAAAACCCTCAACCTAACCCTAACCCTAACCCTAAACCTCTTCTAGCCGTAAACCTAAGAGTAACGCCAACCCTAACCCTAACCCTCACTCTAAACCTTTTCTAACCCTAAACCTAAAAGTAATGCTAACCCTAACCCTAACCCTAAATCTAAACCCTAACCCTAACCCTAACCCTAAGCTAACCCTAACACCTACCCTAACCCTAACACCAACCCTAACCTAACCCCTAACCCTAACACCAACCCTAACCAGAAACCTACCCCAAACCTAACCCTAACACCAACCCCAACCCTAAACCTAATCCTAACCCTAACCCAACCCTAATCCTAATCCCTACCCCAACACTAACCCTAACACTACTCCTAACCCCTAACCCTAACCCTCACCATAAACCCTAATCCTAACCCTAACCCTAACAATAAACCTAATAGTAACGCTAACCTTAACCCTAAACCTAACCCCAACGCCAACCTTACCCTAAACTTACCATAAGCCTAACCCTAGCCCTAGGGCTAACTCTAACCCTAACCTTAACTTGAACCCTAACACGTATGCTAGGCCTAAACTCTTTCCCTAACCCTACCCCTAAACCCTAACCTTAACCCTAATCCCTAACCCTAACTTTAACCCTAACACTATCCCTAACACTAACTCTAACCGCCAACACTGTCTCTACCCTTAACTATAATCCTAAACATAACACTAAACACTAACCCTAGCCCTAGTCCTAGCCCTATCCCTAGCATTAGCACTAGCCGTAGTCCTAAACCTACATCTAGCCCGAACCATAACCCTAACCCTAACCCTAAACCAAACAGTAAACCTAACCCTAACCCAAACCCTAACCCTAAGCTCTAACCCTAAACCTATACCTAGCACCAACCCTAACCCTAAACTCAAACCTAACCCTAACCCAACCCAAACCCTCACCATAAACCCAACCCTAACCCTAACCCTAACCCTAAACCACCCTAACCCTAACCCCAAACCGAAACTTAAACCCAACAACAATCCCAACAATAACCCCCACCCCAATCCCAACACTAACCCCAACCTCAACCCTATCCCCAACCCAAACTATAACCCTAACCCTAACCCTAACCCCTAACCCTAACCCTAACCAGAACCCCTACCACTAAACCTAACACGAACCCTAACCGATAATCATAACCCTAAACCTAACCGTAACCCTAACGCTAATGCTAACCCTAACATTAATGCTAACCTGAATGCTAACCCTAACCTTAACCCAAAACCAAATCCTAACCCTAACCCTAAACCTAACACCTAACCTAACCCTAACTGTAACCAAAACCCCTAACCCTAACACTAACCCTAAACCAAATTCTAAACCTAAACCAAACACTAACCCTAACCCCTAACCCTAACCCTAACCCTAAACCTCTTCTAACCCTAAACCTAAGAGTAACGCTAACCCTAAACATAACCCTAACCCTAGCCCTAAACCAGACCCTAAACCTAAACCTAAACCTAATCCTAAACCAAACCCTAACCCTAACCCTAACAAAAACACCTAACACTAACCCTAACACTAACCCCAAGCCTAAACCACTTCTAACTCTAAACCTAAGAGTAATGCTAACCCTAACCTTAAACCTAACCCTAAACCCTAACCCTAACCCTAACTCTAACCCCTACCTTAACCCTAACCCTAAACCTCTTCTAACACTAAACCTAAGAGTAACGCTAACCCTAACCCTAACCCTAAACCTCTTCTAACCCTAAACCTATGAGTAACGGAAACCCCAACCCTAACCCCTAACCCTAACCCTAAACCAAACCCAAACCCTAACCCGAACCCTAACCTGAACCCCAACCCAAACCCCTAACCCTAACCCCTAACCACTTAACCTAACCCTAACCCTAAACGTCTTCTATACCTAAACCCAAGAGTAACGCTAACCCTAACCCTAATCCTAACTGTAACCCTAACACCAACCCTAACCCTAACCCCAACCCTAACCCTAACACCAATCCCAACCCTAACCCTAAACCCAAACCTAAACCCAACCTTAAACCTAACCCCAACCCTAACCCTAACGCCAACCCCAAACCTAACACCAACACCAACCCCAACCCCAATCCCACCCTAACCTCAACCCCAACCCTAACCCCTACCCCAAACATAACCCTAACCCTAACACTAACCCTAACTATAACCCATAACACTAAACCTAACCCTAACCCTATCCCTAACCAATACGTCTAACCCTAACCCTAACCCCTAACCCTAAACCTAAACCAAACCCTAACTCTAAACCTAACCCTAACCAATACGTCTAACCCCTAACCCTAACACCTAACCCTAATCCTAACCCTAAAACCTAACCTTAACCCTAAACCTAACCGTAACACTTACCCCAACCAAAACCCCTAACCGTAACCGGGACCCTAACCTTAACCCTAAACCTCTTCTAACCCTAAACCTAAGAGTAACGCTAACCCTAACTATAATCCTAACCCTAACCCTAACCCCAACCCTAAAACCTAACCCTAACCCTAACCCTAACCCTAACCCTAACCAAACCCTAACCCTAACCTTAAAACCTAACACTAACCCTAACCCCTAACCCTAAAACCTAACCCTAACCCTAACTCTAACACAAACCTAACCCTAACCCACACATACCTTTAACCCTACCCCTACCCCTATCCCTAACCCTAACCCTAACACCTAAACCTACACCTAACCCTAACCCCTAACCCTAACTCAAGCCCTAACCCTAACCCCTAACGCTAACACTAAAACTAACTCTAACCCTAACCCTAACCCTAAACCCTAAACATAACCCTAACCCCTAGCCCTAGCCCTAACCCTATCCCTCGCCCTAACACTAACCCTAACACTAACCCTAACTCTAAACCCTAAACCCTAACCCTAACACAACCCTAACCCTATCCCTAACCCCAACCAATATCCCTACCCCTACCTCTACCCCTATCTCTAACCCTAACACCTAACCATAAACCTAATCCCTAACCCTAACTCAAACGTTAACCCTAATTTTAAACCCTAACACTAACCCTGAACCTAACCCTAACCCTAAACTCTAACCCTAATCCTAACCCTAACACGAAATTTACCTCTAACACTAACCCTAACCCTAATTGTAACCCTAACTGAAACCTTACCCCTAACTTGTCTAACCCTAACCCTAACCCTACCAGTACCCCTCCACCTATCCCTACCCCTAACCCTAATACAACCCTAACCCTAACACTAATCCTAATCCTAACCACCACACCTATCCCTATTCCTACCCCTAACACTAACCCTAACACTAAACCTAACCCTATCCCTAAACCCTAAACCCTTACTCTAACCCTAACCCTATCACCAAACACTAACCTTTAACCTAACACTAACCCAAACCTTACCCTAACCCTAACCGTAAATCCTAACACTAACCCTAACCCTAATCCTAAACATTAACCCTAAACCTAATCCAAACCTAACCCTTACCCTAATTCTATCCCTAATCCTAACCGTTAACACTAGCCCTAGCCCAAGCCCCAGCCCTAGGCCTAACCATATCCCTAGCCCTAGCCCTAACCCTAAACCTAACCCTAACCCAAACCCTAAACCTAACCCTAACTTTAACCCTAATCCTAACCCTAAACCCTGAACTCTAACACTAAACCTAAACGTAAACGCTAACTCTAACACTAACCCAACTCTAACCATAACCATAACACTAACCCTAAGCACAACCCCTAACCCTATCACTAATCTTAACCCAAACCTTAACTGTATTGGAAACCCTAAACCCTAACCCTAACCCTAACCCTAAACACTAAAACTACCCTAAACCAACACCAACCCTAACCTTAACCACATCGCCTAAACCTACCCCTAAACCTACCCCTAATCCTACCCCTAAACCTAACCCCTAATCCTAACACTAACCCAAACACTAACCCCTAACCCAAACCCTAACCCTAAACCCTAAACATAAACCTAACCCTAACCCTGAATCCTAACCCTAAACCCTAAACATAAACCTAACCCTAACCCTGAACCCTAACCTTAACCCTATCCTAACTCTAACCCTAACCCTAACCCTAACCCTAATCCTAAACTTAGCCAAAGCCATAGCCCTAGCCCTAAACCTAGCCCTAGCACTTACCATAATCTAAACCCTAACCCTAATCCTAACCCTAAACCCTAACACTAACCATAACCCTAAACCCTGACCCTAACCCTTACCCCAACTCTTTCCCAATGCTAAACATAACTCTAACTCTAACCCCAATTCATAAACCTACCCCTACCCCTACCCCTAACCATTAACCCTAACGCTAAATCTAACCGTTACCAATAACACTAACCATAACCCTAACACTAAAAGCTAACCCAAACCCGAACCCTAACCCAACCCAAAGCCTAACGCTAGCCCTAGCCCTAGCCATAGCCATAGCCCTAACACTATCCCTAGACCTAACACTATCCCTAGCCCTAACCCTAACTGTAAACCTGACCATAAACCCTAACCCTAACCCTAACCCTAACACACACATATCTAGCCCTAGCGCTAAACCTAGCCCTATCCCTAAACCTAACTGTAACCCTAACCCTAAACCATAACCCGTACCTAACACTAGCCCGAGCCGTAGCACTAGCCCTAGCCCTAGCACTACCCCTAAACATAGCCCTATACCTACCTAACCCTAACAATAACCCTAACCCTAATCCCTAAACCCTAAACTTAACCCTAATCCTATCCCTAACCCAACTCTCACCCTAACCCCAAACCATAACACTACCTCTATCCTACCCCTAACTTTAACCCCTGACCCTAACCCTCAACACTATCCCATACCTAAACCTAACAGTAACCCTAACCTAACCCTAACCCTAAAACCAAACCTAACCCTAACCCTAACCCCAACCCTAAACCTAACTCCAAAATGCAAACCTAACCCTAACCCAAACCCTAACCCTAACCCTAACACTAACCCCAACACTATCCCTAAACCTAACACTATTCCTAAACCTAACCTTAACCGCTAACCCTATCCGACCATTAACTCTAATTCTAACCATAACACTAAACACTAACCCTAACCCGAACCCTCGCCCTAGGCCTATCCCTGGCATTAGCACTAGCCCTAGTCCTAAACCTATCCCTAGACCGAACCATAAACCTAACCCCAACCCTAACCCTAACCCTAAACCTAAACTTAGCACCAACCCTAACCCTAACCCTAACCCCAACCCTAACCTTAACCCAACGCAAACCCGAACCCTAAACCTAAGAGTAACGCTAAACCTAACCCTAACCCTAACCCTAAACCAAACCCTAAACCTAACCCTAACCGTAACTCTAAACCAAATCCTAACCCTAACCCTAATGCTAATTCTAACCAAAACCCTAACTCTAACCCTAACCCTAACCCTAACCCTAATCCTAATCGTAACCCTAACCATAACCCTAACCCTAACCCTAAACCAAACCTTAACCCTAAAGTTAACCCTAACCCTAACCCGAACAAAAACACCTAACCGTAACCCTAACCCTAACACTAAACCTTTTCTAACACTAAACCTAAGAGTAACACTAACCCTAAACCTAACCCTAACTCTAAACCTTTTCTAACCTTAAACCTAAAAGTAATGCTAAACCTAACCCTAACCCCTAACCCCTAACCCTAACCCCAACCCTAAACGTAACCCTAACACTTACCAAAACCACTCAACCTAACCCTAACCCTAACCCTAAACCTCTTCTAACCCTAAACCTAAGAGTAATGCTAACCCTAACCCTAACCCTAACCTAACTCTAAACCTTTTCTAACCCTAAACCTAAAAGTAATGCTAACCCTAACCCTAACCCTAAACCTAAACCCGAACCCTAACCCTAACCTAACCTAAGCTAACCCTAACACCTACCCTAACCCTAACACCAACCCTAACCAGAAACCTAACCCCAAACCTAACCCTAACACCAACCCCAACCCTAAACCTAACCCCTAACCTAACCCAACCCTAATCCTAACCCCTACCACAACACTAACCCTAACACTAATCCTAACCCCTAACCCTAACCCTAACCCTAAACCTTAATCATAACCCTAACCCTAACCTCAACAATAAACCTAATAATAACGCTAACCTTAACCCTAAACCTAACCCCAACGCCAACCCTACCCTAAACCTACCATAAGCCTAACCCTAGCCCTAGGCCTAACTCTAACCCTAACCTTAACTTGAACCCCAACACGTATGCTAGGCCTAAACTCTTTCCCTAATCCGACCCTTAAACCCTAATCTTAACCCTACTCCCTAACCCTAACTTTAACACTAACACTATCCCTAATACTAACTCTAACCGCTAACACTGTCTCTACCCTTAACTCTAATCCTAAACATAACACTAAACACTAACCCTAGCCCTAGTCCTAGCCCTATCTCTAGCATTAGCACTAGCCGTAGTCCTAAACTTATATCTAGCCCGAACCATAACCCTAAACCTAACCCTAAACCAAAGAGTAAGCCTAACCCTAACCCTAACCCAAACCCTAACCCTAAGCCCTAACCCTAAACCTATACCTAGCACCAACCCCAACCCTAACCCAACCCAAACCCTCACCCTAAACACCAACCCTAACCCTAACCCTAACCCTAAACCCAACCCTAACCCTAACCCCAAACCGAAACTTAAACCCAACCACAATCCCAACAATAACCCCCACCCCAATCCCAACACTAACCCCAACCTCAACCCCTAACCCCAACCCAAACTATAACCCTAACCCTAACCCCTAACCCTAACCCTAACCATAACCCTTACCACTAAACCTAACAGGAACCCTAACCAATAATCATAACCCTAAACCTAACCGTAACCCTAACGCTAACGCTAACCCTAACGTTAATGCTAACCCGAATGCTAACCCTAACCTTAACCCTAAAACCTAATCCTAACCCTAACCCTAACCCTAACACCTAACCCAACCCCAACCATAACCAAAACCCCTAACCCTAAACCTAACCTAAACCAAACCCTAAACCTAAACCTAACGCTAAACCTAACCCTAACCCTAGCCCTAAACCAGACCCTAAACCTAACCTAACCCTAACCTTAAACCAAACCCTAACCCTAACCCTTACCAAAACCCCTAACACTAACCCTAACACTAACCCCAAGCCTAAACCACTTCTAACTCTAAACCTAAGAGTAACGCTAACCCTAACCCCAAATCTAACCCAAAACCCTAACCCTAAACCTAACCCTAACCCTTACCTTAGCCCTAACCCTAAAAATCTTCTAACACTAAACCTGAGTAACGCTAACCCTAACCCTAACCCTAACCCTTAACCAAACCCTAACCCTAACCCTAACCCTAAACCAAACCCTAACCCTAAACCTAACACTAACCATAACCCCAACCCCTAACCGTAACCCTAACCCTAAACCTCTTCTAACCCTAACCTAAGAGTAACGCTAACCCCAAACCTAACCCTAACCCTAGCCGTAAACCAAAACCTAATCCTAACCCTAACCCTAACCCTAAACCAAACCTTAACCCTAACCCTAACCCTAACCAAAACCCTTAACACTAACCCTAACCCTAACCCCAAGCCTAAACCTCTTCGAACCCTAAACCTAAGAGTAACGCTAACCCTAACCCTAAACGTAACCCTAACCCCTAACCCTAATCATAACCCTAACCACTAACCCTAAACCATAACCTTAGTCGTAACCCTAACCTTAACCAAAACTCCTAACCCTAACCCTAACCCTACCTTAAACCTCTTCTAATCCTAAACCTCAGTGTAATGCTAACCCTAACCCTAACCAAAACCCCTAACCCTAACCCTAACACTAAACCTATTCTTCTTCTAACCCTAAACCTAAGAGTAAAGCTAACCCTATCCCTACCATAACTCCAAACCTAACCCCTAACTCCTACCCCAACCCTAACCCTAATCCTAACCCCTAACCCTAACCCAAACCGTAAACCCTAACCCTAACCCTAACCTTAACTATAAACCTAATACTAATGCTAACCTTAACCCTAAACCTAACCCCAACGCCAACCCTTCCCTAACCCTACCCTAACCCCACCCCTAGACCTAGGCCTAATTCTAACCCTAACCCTAACTTTAACCCTAACACATATCCTAAGCCTAAACTCTTTCTCTAGCCCTAACTGTAAACCCTAACCCTAAACCTAACCCCTAATTGCTAACCCTAACCTTAACCCCAACACTATCCCTAACCCTAACCCTAACACCTAACCCTATCCCTACCCTTAACTTTAACACTAACCATAACACTAAACACTAACCCTAACCCTAGCCCTAGCCTGAGACCTATCCCTAGTCCTAGCACTAGCCCTAGTCCTAAACATATCCCTAGCCCTAACCCTAACCCTAACCCTAACCCTAAACCAAACCCTCAACACTAACCTTAACCATAAGCAAAATCCCTAACCCTAACTCTAACCCTAAACCCTAACCCCTAACCCTAACCTAACCTAACCCTAACCCTAACCACCTAAACCCTAACCCTAAACCCTAACACTAACCCTCAACCCCAACCCCTAAAGCTATCCCTAACCCTACCTTAACCTTAACACCAACCCTAACCATAATCCTAACTCCAACCCTAACTGTAACCCCAACCCCAACCGTAACCCTAACCCCTACCCTAACCCTAATCCTAACTCCAACCCTAACCCTAAACCCTACCCCAACCCTAACCCTAACCCTAATCCTAACCCCTAACCCTAACCCTAACCCCAAGCCTAAACCTCTTCTAACCTTAAACCTAAGTGTAACGCTAACCCTAAGCCTAAAACTAACCCTAACCCCTAACCCCAACACTAACCCCAACCACTAACCCTAAACCCTAAACCCTAATCATAACCCTAACCCTAACCAAAACTCCTAACCCTAACCCCAACCCTAAATCTCTTCTAACCCTAAACCTCAGTGTAACGCTAACCCTAACCCGAACCCTAACCAAAACCTCTAACCCTAACCCTAACCCTAACCCTAAACCTCTTTAACCCTAAACCTAAGAGTAATGCTAACCCTAACACTAACCCTAATCCCAACCCCAAACCTAAACCTAACTCCTACCGCAACGCTCACCCTAACCCTAATCCTAACCCCTAACCCTAACCCTAACCGTAAACCCTAACCCTAATCCTAACAATAAACCTAATACTAATGCTAACCTTAACCCTAAACCTGACCCCAATGCCAACCCTTCCCTAACCCTACCCTTACACTAACCCTAGACCTAGGCCTAACTCTAACCCTAACCCTAACTTTAACCCTAACACATATCCTAACCCTAAACTCTTTCCCTAGCCCCAACCATGAACCCTAACCCCTAACCAAAATCGTTAACCCTAACATTAAACCTAACACTATCCCTAACCCTAACTCTAACCCTTAAGCCTATGCCTACCCTTAACTCTAACCCTAACCGTAACACTAAACACTAACCCCAACCCTAGCCCTAGCCCGAGACATATCCCTAGCCCTAGCACTAGTCCTAGTCCTAAACATATCCCTAGCCCCAACCATAACCTAACCCTAACCCTAACCCTAAACCAAACCCTAACACTAACCCCAAACCTAAGCAAAACCCCTAACCCTAACCCTAACCTAACCCTAACCTTAACACTAACCCCTAACTCTAAACCCTAACCCTAAACCCTAAACCCTAACACTAAACCTAACACTAACCCCTAAAGCTAACCTAACCCTAACCTTAACCTTAACAGCAACCCTAACCATAATCCTAACCCCAACCCTAACCCTAACCCCAACCCCAACCCTAACCCTAACCCCTACCCTAACCCTAATCCTAACCCTAAACCTCTTCTAACCCCAAACATAAGAGTAATGCCAACCCAAACCTTAACCCTAACCCTAACCAAACCCCTAACCCTAACCCCTAAACCTTTTCTAACCCTAAACCTAAGAGTAATGCTAACCCTAACCCCCTAACCTAACCCTAACCCTAACCTAACCCTAACACCAACCCTAACCTTAAGCCTAAACCCAAACCTAACCCTAACACCAACCCCAACCCTAACCCCTAACCCCAACCTAACCCTAACCCCTAACCCTAAACCTAACCCCAACCCAAACCCCTAAACCTAACCCTAAACCTAACCCCAACCCTAAACCTACATAAACCTAAACCTAAGAGTAACGCTAACCCAAATCATAACCCCAACCCTAACCAAACCCCTAACCCTAACCCTAAACCTCAACCCCAAACCTAAGAGTAATGCCAACCCTAACACTAACCCTAACACTAAACCCTAACCCCTAACCCTAACCCTAACCCTAACCCAACCCCAACCCTAACCCTAACCCCAGCCCTAACCCTAACCCAACCCAACCCTAACCCCTAACCCTAACCTAACCCTAACACCAACCCTAACCCCAACCCCAAACCTAATTCTAACACCAACCCCAACCCTAACCCTAACCCTAACCCTAACCCAAACCTAATCCTAACCCCACCTCAACCCTAACCCCAACTCCTAATCCTAACCCCTAACCCTAATCCTAACCCTAACCCTAACCCTAAACCCCTAACCCTAACCCCTAACCCTAACCCCAACAATAAACCTAATAGTAACGCTAACCTTAACCCCAAACCTAACCCCAATGCCAACCCTACTCTAACCCTACCATAAGCCTAACCCCTAGCCTAGGCCTAACTCCAACCCTAACCCTAAGTTGAACCCCAAAACAAATCCTAGGCCTAAAATCTTTCCCTAACCCCTAACCCTAAACCCGAACCTAACCCCTAACCGCAACCCTAACTTTAATCCCTAACCCTAAATTTAACCTAACACTATCCCTAACCCCAACCCTAACCGCTAACACTATCCCTACCCTTACTTCTAATTCCAACCATAACACTAAACACTAACCCTAACCTTAGCCCTATCCCTATCCCTATCCCTAGCATTAGCACTAGCCTTAGTCCTAGGTTAGAGATAGTGTTAGGTTAGGGTTAGGGGTTAGGATTAGGTTAGGGTTAGGGATTTTGGTTAAGGTAAGGGTTAGGGTTAAGTTTTGGTTTTGGGTTAGGGTTAGGGCAGGGTTAGGGTTAGGGTTAGGTTAGTGTTTAATGTTATGGGTACGGTTAGAGTTAAGGGTAGGGATAGGGTTAGGGGTTAGTGTTAAGGTTAGGGATAGTGTTAGAGTTAAGTTTAGGGTTAGGGATTAGGGTTAGGGTTAGGCTTAGGTTTAGGTTAGGGTAGGGAAAGAGTTAAGGCTTAGGATATGCGTTAGGGTTAAAGTTATGGTTAGGGTTAGAGAAGGCCTAGGTCAATCCTTATGGTTAGGGTAGGGTTAGAGAAGGAT
>CAKJTW010000465.1:0-56960 GCA_917880005.1 Nanger dama | reverse complement strand
TAACCCCTAACCACTAACCCTAACCTGACCCTAACCCTAAACCCCAACCTAACACTAACCCTAACCCTAAACCCTATTCCTCACCCTAACCCCAACCCCTAACTCTAACCCTAACCCTAACCCTAACCTCTAACCCTAACTAACCCTAACCCTAACCATAACCTAACCCCACGCTAGCCCCAGCCCTATTTACCCTAAGAGTAGCCTAGCCCTAACCCTAACCCGCCACCCAACCCAACCCCAAACCGTACACCCCAAACCCTAACCCCAAAGCTAACCCCTGCCCTATCTCTGAGCCCCAACCCTAACCTACCCCAACCCGAACCTAGCCCTAGCCCTAGATCCCAACCACAACACCAGACCTCCGACCCCAACCTTAGCCAAACTCCCAACCCGCTTTAACACCAACCCCAAACCCTACCCCATACACCAACGCCCCCAACCGCAGCCTTTAGCCCTACCCACCTAAGCTCCCCACCCAACCCCCACCCCCAGCCCTAACCCCTAAGCTTAAACCCAACCCCAACCCCAAATCCCAACCCCAACCCCAACCCCCAAACCCTAAACCCAAACTTAACCCTAACACCAACTCCCAACCCCTAGCCCTAACCCTACCCCTGCCCAACCCTATCCCTAGCCCTAAACCCAAACCCAACCCCCAACCAAAACCCTAAACCCCAACCCCAAAGCTAACCCCAACACTACCCCAACCCTAACAGCTAACCCGAACCCCAAACCATATCCCTCCCCTACCCTTACCCCCTACCCCACATGTAACCCTAACCCCTAACCCTAACCCGAACCCCTAATGCTAAACCCAACCCCAATCCAAACCCCTAATTAACCCCCAACCCAACACTAACGCTCACCCTAACCCTAACCCCCAAACCCAACTCTAACGCTCAACCCCAACTCCCTAGCCCAGCCATCCCCCTGGCTCTAATCCCAAACCTAACCCTAACCCCAACCCCAACCCTAACACTAACCCTAAACCCCTAACCCCTAACCCTAAACCTACTCCTAAACTCAAACTTCTTCAAACCTAACCCCAAGAGTAATGCTAGCCCCACCACTAACCCTAACCCCAAACCCAACCCCCAACCCTAACACTAACCGCACCCCCAAGCCTAAACTATCCCTAACCCCAACCCCAACCCCAAACCCATACCCTACCCCAACCGTAAACCTAACTCTCAACCCTAACCCCAACCCCCACCCTTACCCATACCCCTACCATAACCCTAACCCAACCCTATCCCTAACCTACTTAACTGTAACACTAACCATTACCCTAAATCTAACCCCAACCCTAACCCAAACCCCAACCCATACTCCTACCACTAACACTACCCCTAACCCTAACCCCCAACCCTAACCCCTGAACCAAACCATAAACCCCAACCCCAAACCCAACCCTAACCCCAACCCCAACCCTACCCCGAACAGTACCCCATCCCTAACCCTAACCTAACCCCAACACTATTCTAACCCCAACCCCAAACTGAAACCTCTTCTGACCCTATCCCTAACCGTACCCTAACCCCAAAACTAACCCCAACCCCAACCCTATCCCTAACACCAACCCCCAACCCTACCCCACTAACTGTACCCTAACCCCAACCCTAACCCTAGCTATAGCACTAGCACCAGCCCCAGGCCCAACCCTATCCCTGGCCTAACCCCAACCCTAACCCTAACCCCCAACCCCAAACCCCAAACCCCAACCCTAACCCTAACCATAACCCAACCCTAACCCCAACCCTAACCCCAACCCAAAGCAATACCTAATCCTAACCCCCCAACTCCAACCCTAACCCCAACTGTAACCCCAACCCTAACCCTAACCTAACTCCAACCCCAAACACAACCATAACCTAACACTATCCCTAACCCTAACCCCAACCCTAACTGTCCAACTACCCGTAAGCCCAACCCTATCCCTACCCCCAACCCTAACCCTAACTCTAACCCTAACCCCAAACCCAACCACAACCCCTAACCCCACCCCCTACCCCCAACCCTAACCCCATCCCTTAACCCCAAACCTTAACCCCAACCCCAACTCCAACACCAAACATTAACCCCTACCTTAACCCTAACCAGACCCCAACACTAACCCTAACCATAACACTAACCACAACCCCTAAACCTACCCCCTAACCCTAGCCCCAAACCTATTCTAACCCTAACCCTAAACCTAACCCTCTTTCTAACCCTAAACTTAATAGTAACGCTAAACCTAACCCCAAACTTAACCCCAACGCCAAGCCTCCCCTGACCAGAACCTAACCTTATCCCAACCCTAACCCTAAACCATAACCCCAACCCCAACCCCTAACCCTAACCCTAACCCTAACCATAACCCTAACCCTAGTCCAAACCCAACCCCAACCCCAACCCTTAACTTCATCTAACTCTAAGCCCAAGAGAACGCTAATCCCAACACTAACCCCACCAAAACACCTAACCCTAACCCTAACCCCTTCTAACCCTAAACCCAAGAGTAACCCTAACCCTAACTTACCCTGACCCTAACACCCAACCCTAACCCTAACCCTAAACCTAACCTAACCCTAACCCCAACCCTCCCTAACCCCAAACCCTAACACTAACCCTAACCCTAACACCTCAACCTAACCCTAACCCTAACCTAACACCAACCTAAACCTAAGCCTAACCCCAACCATAACCCCAACCCCAACCCCAACACTAACCCCAACCCCAACCCCTAACCCTAACACCAACCCCAACCCTAACCATAACCCCAACCATAACCCCAACCCCAACCCCAACACTAACCCCTAACCCTAACCCTAACCCAACACTAACCCTAACCCTACCCCTAAAGCCTAACCCCTAACCCCAACCCTAACCCCAAACCTAACCTAACCCTAACCCCAACCATAAAACCTAACACTAACCCCCAACCCCAACCCCCAGCCCCAACCCCTAACCCTAACCCCAAACTAAACCCTAACCCCAAACCCAACCCAAATCCCAACCCTAACCCCAAACCTCTTTCTAACCCCAAACCTAGAGTAACCCTAAACCTAACCCCTAACCCCAATCCCAAATCCCAACCCCAACCCCAACCCTAACCCCAACCCCCAACCCCAACCCCTAACCCCAGCCCCCAGCCCCCAGCTCCTAGCCCCAGCACCAGCCCCAGTACCAAACCCATCCCCAGCCCGAACCACAACCCCAACCCCAACCCTAACCCCAAACCCAACCCCAACCGTAATCCCAACCCTAACCAAACCCCTAACCCTAACCCTAAACCCAAACCTCCTCTAACCCTAAACCCAAGAGTAACGCTAACCCTAACCCCAACCCCTAACCAAAGCCCCAACTTAACCCTAACCCTAACTCTAACCCCAAGATTAATCCTAGCACTAAACCTACCCCCAACCCCAACCCCTAACCCTAACCTAAGGTAACGCTAACCCAAACCCCAGCCCAACCCTATCCTAACCCCAACCCAAACCTAACCCTCTTTCTAACCCCAAACTTAACCGTAACGCCAAACCCAACCCCAAACACCAACCCCAACGCCAACCCCACCCCAACCAGACCCTAACCCAACCCTAACCCCTAACCCCAAACATAACCCCAACCCTAACCCCAACCTCAAACCCTAACCCTAACCCTAACCATAGCCCGAGCCCAGCCCCAGCCATAGCACTAGCCCTAGCCCATAAACTATACCTAGCCCCAAACCTAAACCTAACCCTTATCCTAACCCTATCCCAAACCCTAAACCCTAACCCCAACCTCAACCCCAACACTAAACACTAACCCCAACCCTAAGCTACCCTAACCTTAACCTAACCCCAGCCCTACGCCTAACCCTAACCCCAACCCCAACTCTAACCCCAACCCTATTCTAAGCCAAACCCTTTCCTAACCCCTAACCCTAACCCCAAAACTTAACCCCTACCCTAACCCCAATCCTAACCCTAACCCTGAACCTAACTCTATCCCTAACCCTAACCCCAACCACCAACCCTAACCCTACCTTCCTTACCCTTAACCTTACCCCAACCCTAACACTAACCCTAACCCCAACGCTCTAAGCCCCAACCCCAACCCTAAAACTAGCCTCCCAGCCCAACCCTACCCCTAGCCCTACCTCACCCCCCTAAACCCAACCCTAACCCTAACCCTACCCTCACCCCAACCCAAAATCATAACACAACCCCACCCCATACCTCAACCCTAACCCTAACTCTAACCTAAACCCAAACCATAACAAAAACCTAATCCTAACCCAAGCCCAACCCTAACTGTAACCCCAAACACAACTCCTAACCCTATTCCTCCCTAACCCCTAACCCCAACCCCTAACCCCAACCATATCCCTAAACCCTAAACACCAACCCCAACACTAAACACCAACTCTAACCCCACACCTAACCTTAGCCCCAACCCCAACCATAAACCCACACTAACTACAACCCCTAACCCTACCTCTACCTCTACCCCTAACCCCAACCTCAGCCCTAGCCCCAGCCTACCCCTAAAAATATCCCAAGCCCCAGCACTAAACATAGCCCCTAGCCCTAACCCTAACCCTATCCCAACGCTAACCCAAACCCTAACTCTAACCCTAACCACAACACTAAACCCTGAACCCCAAATCTAACACTAACTGTAAACTCTAACCTTAACACAAACGCTAACCCAAACCAAACACTAACCCTAACCCCAACCCAAACCCCTGACCACAACCCCCAACACTTCCCCTAACCTTAATCCTAACCCAAAACACTAACCATAACCCTAATCCAACAGTAACCTTAACCCTAACCCTCATACCAAACCCAACCCATACCCCTACCCCTACACTTACACCTAACCCCAACCCTAACAGTAACCCCAATCCCTAACCCCAACCCCAACCCCTACATAAACCAAACCCTAACACTAAACCTCAACCCTAAACCCAACCCAACCCTAACACCAACACTAAACCTAGTCCTAGACCTAACCGTAGCCCTAGTCTTAACCCCTAGCCCCTGCCCTAGCTCCAACACTATCCCGACCCTTACCCCTAACCCCAACCACTAACCCGAACCCTAATCCTAATCAATAACCCTAACCATAAACGTAACCATAAAAGCTAACCATAACCAAAACACAAACCCAACACAAACCCTAACGCTAACCCTAAACCCTTACCTTAACCCTAACCCCCAATCCTAACCAAACCTTGACCATAACCCCAAACCCCAACCCCAACCCTAATGCTAACCCCTAACCCTAACTCCTAGCCCCAACCATAATCCTAACCCTATTCCTAACCACCACCCTAACCCAAACCCTAACCCTAAACCCTAACACTAACCCTAACACTAACCTTATCCATAATCCCTAAAAACTATACCGTAACCCCAACCCCAACCCCAACCCAACCCCAACCCCAATGCTAACCCCAATCCCAACCCCAACCCCCACCCCTACCCCTACCCTAAATAAAACCCCAACCCCAGCCCCAACACTAATCCCAACCCTAAGCCCAACCCCTAGCCTAGCCTCAGCCATAGCCCCAGCACCAGCCCCAGGCGTAAACCCATCCTCAGGGCCTAACCATACCTTACCTTTAACTCTAACCCTAAACCCTAAACCCTAAAACTGACCCCACCCTAATCCAACACTAACCCAAACCCTAACCCTAACCCCCAACCCATACACCCACACTTACCCCCTACCCCCTAAACCCAACCAAACCCTAACCCCTAACCTTAACGCTAACACTAACACTATCCCTAACCCTAAGCCTAAACCTAAACCCCAACCCCAACCTCAACCCTAACACTAACCCTAAAACAAACACTAACCCTATCCCTAACCCTAACCCGAAACCCTAACCCTACCCCCAACTTAACAATAACCCTAACCCTAAACCCCAACCCCTAAACCTAACCCCAAACCCAATCCTAGACCTAACCCTAACTGCAACTCATACACTACCATTACCCGTAACCCCTAACCCTAACCCTAAACAAACCCAAACCCTAATCCCTAACCCTAACCCTAACCCGAACCCGAACCCCAACCCTAATCCCTAACCCTACCCCTAAACGCACACTAACCCTAAATCTAAACCTAAATATAACACCAAACCTCAAACCCCAATCCCAATCCTAGCCCTAGCACTAGACTTTGCCCTAAACAAACTCCTAACCCTAACCCTAATCCTAACACGAACCCTAACCCTAACACTAACCCTAACCCCAAAACCTAACCCTAACCTAAACCTGACCCTGACCCCTGATTCTAACCCTAACCCCTAACCCCAACACTAACCCCCAACCGTAACGCCAACCCCAAACCCCAACACGAACAGTAACCTAACACTAATCCTAAACCGTAACCCAACCCTAACCCAACCATAGCCATAATCCCTAACCCCAACCCTAACCCTAACTGTAACCTCTAAGCCCAACCCCAATCAAAACCACTAACCCTAACCTTAACCCTAAATCAAACCCCAAACCCAACCCCAAACCTATACCTAAGTCAAACACTATCCCTAACTCTAACACTAACCCTAACACTAACCCTAACCCTAAACCTAAGTGTAATGTTAACCCCACTTCCCACCCCAACCCCAACCCTAGCCCCAGCCCTAACCGTAACCCCTAACCCTAACTCAACCCCTAACCGAACCCTAACCCCAAACCCAACCTTAACCCTATCCCTAACCTAACAATAACCCAAACCTAATCCTAACCCCAACCCTAACCCTAACACTAACCCCAACCCTAACCCCAACCCCAACCCCAAACATAACCCCTAACCCTAAACCTATCCCCAAACCCAACCCTAACCCCAACCCCAAACCCAACACCAACAAGAACCCCAACCCCAACCCCCACCCCAAACCTAACCCTAGCCAAACAATAACACTAACCCTAACCCCTAACCCTAACACTAACCCCTAACCCTAACACTAAAACCTAACCCGTAACGCTAAACCTAACCCCAACCCTAATGCTAACACTAACGCTAAACGTAACACTAATCTCTGACCCTGAATCTGATCCTGTCCCTGACCCTGACCCTAACCCTAACCCCAACAATAACACTAACCGTAACACTAATCCTAACACTAACCCTAACCCTAAACCCTGAGCTTAACCCTAAACCCAACCCCCAAGCCTAAGCCTAACCCCTAACCCCAAACCTCAAATCCCAATGCTAACCCTAACCCCAACACTAAACCTAAACCCAAACCCAACCCTAACCCCCAACCACAATCCGAACCCTAAACCCAACCCCAAAATAACCCCAACCCTAACCCCAAACCCAACCCCAACACTAAAGCCTAACCATAACCCCAACCCCAACTGTAACCACTAACCCTAACCCTAACCTAAACCACTAACCCTAACCCCAACCCTAACCCTAAACCCAACCCTAACACTAAAGCCTCAACAATAACCCTATCCCAACTGTAACCACTAACCCTAAACCTAACCCTAACCCCAACCCAACACTAAGCCTCAACCCTAAACCAACCCTAACCCTAACCCTAATCCCAACGCTAACCTTAACACTTACCCCTAACCCCAACCCTAACCCCAACCGGGGGCACTTACCCAACCCTAACCCTGACCCTAACACCAACCCCAAACCTAACCCTAATCCTTACCCCAACCCCAACCATAAACCCTAACTCTAACCCCCAACCCTATCCTAACCCTAAACCAAACCCCAACCATAACCCTAACCCTAAACCTAACCGTAAAATAAAAACTTAACACTAACTCTAACCATAAACCTAACCCTCACAATAACCCTATAACCTAAACCCCAACCCCAACCCCAACCCCAACCTTAACCCCAACCCTAACCCTAACCCCAAACCTAACCCCAAAGGAACCCTAACACTAACCATAATGCCTAACCCTAACCATAAGACTAACACTAAACCAACCCCTAAACTAACCAGAAACCTAACCCCCAACCCCAACCCTAACCCTAACCCCTAACCCCTAACCCCAAGCCTAATCCTAACCCCCAAACCTAACCCTAACACTAACCCCAACCCCTAACCCCAACCCCTAACCCCCAACCCTGACCCTGACCCCAACCCCAACACTAACCCCAACCCCAACGACAACCCCTAAACCTACCCCTAATGTTAACCCCAACCCCAATGCCAACACCAACCCTAACCCTAACCCCTAAACCTAACCCCCAACCAAACCACTTACCCCAACCCCAACACTAACCCTAACCCTAAACCTAACCCTAACCCCAACCCCAACCCTAACACTAAATCCCAACCGTAAGGTTAACCCCAAACCCCAACACTAACCCCTAACCCCTAACCCTAATCCTACCCTAACGCTAACACTAACTCATCAAACCCCAACCCTAAACCTACCACATACCCTAACCCCACCCCTAATCCTAACACTAACCCCTAACCCTAACCCTATCAGTAAACCCCAATCCCAACACTGACCCCAACCCCAAACACTAACCCTAACCATAACCCAAACCCAACCCTAACCCTAACCCCTAAACCCTAACATTAACCTTAAACCAACAACCCTAACCCTAATCCTATCCCCAACATTAACCCCTAACCCTAACCCTAAACCCTAACCCAAACCCAACCCTAACCCTAACACCAACCATAACCTAACCCTAACCCTAACCCCAATCTTAACCCCATACCCCAACCCCAAACCTAACCCCAACTTAACCCCAACCCTAACCCTAATCCTAACCATAACCCCAACCCTAACCCAACCCTAACCCTAACCCCAAATCTAAACCTAATACTAACCAAACCCTTAATCCTACCCCTAACCCCTAACCTTAACTCTAACTGTAACCATAACCTCAACCCTATCCCAAACCCCAACCCCTAACTCTAACCCTACAACTAACCCTAACACTAACACTAAATCGTCTAAACCCCAAATCTAACCCAACCCTCCCCCTACCCCTACTCTAACCCCAAACCCAACCCAACCCCACCCTTACTTCTAATCCCAACCCAACCCTACCCCTACCCCAAAGTTAACCCCAAAACTCACCCAACCCCAACACTAACCCCAGCCCCAGCCCCAGACCCAAACCCAGCCCCAGCCCCAGATGTCACCCCAGCACCAGCCCCAACCCCAACCCCAAAGTCTAAACCCCAACCCCAACCCAACCCCAACCCAATGCTAACCACAACCCCTAACCCCACCCCCAAACTTAACACTAACCCCTAGCTGTAGGCCCTGCCCTAGCCCCAGCATTAACCCCAACGCTAACCCCAACCCAACCCCAACCCTAACTGTAACCCTAACCTCAATCCCTAACCCTACCCTTAACACTAACCCCAACCCTTTCCCAAATCCCTGAACCCTAACCCTCATTCTGACCCTAAACACTAACCCTAACCCTAACTCTAACACTAACCATAACCCTAACCCCAACTCAAAACCTAACACTCGAACCCCAACCCCAACCCCCAAACCCTAACCCTAACCCCTAACTCTAACTGTAACCATAACCCCAACCCCAACCCCAACCGTAATGCTAACCCCAACACCAATCCTAACCCCTACCCGAACCCCAGCCCCAGCCGTAGCCCCAGCACTCAGACCTAGTCCTAACCCCAGCCATAGGCCTTAACCCAAGCTTCAAACCCAACCCCAACCCCACCCTAACCCTTACCCTAACCCCAGCCCCAGCCGTAGCCCCTAGCCTCCCTAGCACTAGCCCCAGCCCCAAAACCTAGCCATAACCCCAACCGTAAGCCTAACCATAATCATAAACCCCAAACCCTAACCCAATGCTAACCCTAACACTAACCCAACCCTAACACTAACCCCAACCCCAACCCCAACCCAGACCCCTTCCCCTACCCCTACCCTACCCCCACCCGCAACCTTAACCACTAACCCTAACCCCGAACCCCTAACGCTAAACCCAACCCCAAATCTAAACCTCTTCTTACCCTAACCTAACAGTAATGCAAACCCCAACCCCAACCCCAAACCCAACCCTAAACCTCAACCCCAACCTCACCCTATCCCCAAACCCAACCCCAATCCCAGCCCCAACTCTAGCCCCAGGCTTAGCCTCAGCTCTAATCCCAACCCCAACCCCAACCCCAAACCCCAAACCCCAACCCCAACTTTACCCTAGCCTAGCATAGCCCCAACCGAGCACCAGCCCCACCGCTAATCCTATCCCTAGCCCCAACCTAACCCCAACCCCAACCCCAAACCCCAAGCCCCAACCCTAAACCTAACCCCAACCCAACCATAAAGATAACCCTAACAGAAACAAACCCCTACCACTACCGCAGACTCCAACCCCCAACACCAACCCTAACATTAGCCCTAGAACTAGCCAGCCCTAATCCCATCTCAGCCCTAACCCCAACCACAACCATAACCCTAACCCAAACCCCAAACCTAACCCAACCAAACCTAACCCTAACCTAACCCCAGCCACACCCCCCTACTACCCCTACCCTTAACCGTAACCCAACCCCAATCCCAACCCCACCCAGCACTAATCCCATCCATAGCCCTAACCCCAACCCTAAACCTAATCCCAACCCAAAAGCCATCACCACCCTACCCTACCCCTAAACGTCACCAACCCTAAATCTAAACCCCAAAACACTAACCCTAACCCTATCCTAATCCTAGCTCCCAGCACCAGACTCTTGCACTAAAACAAACCCAACCCCAACCCTAATCCCAACACGAACCCAACCCCAACACCAACCCCAACCCTAAACCTAACCCTAACCCTAACCCCGACCCCGACCCTGATTCTAACCCCTAACCCAACCCCAACACTAACCCCCCGTAACGGCAACCCAACCCCAACACGAACAGTAACTCCAACACTAATCCTAAACCGAACCCCAACCCTCAACCCCAACATAGCCATAATCCCAACCCTAACCCCCACCCCAACTGTAACCCCTGGCCAACCTAATCAAACCACTAACCCTAACCTAACCCTAATCAAACCCCTCAACCTAACCTCCTAAACCTATCCCAATCAAACACTATCCCTCCTCCTAACACTAACCCTAACACTAACCCCCACCCCTTTACCTAGTGTAATGTTAACCCCACTCACCCCAACCCTAACCCTCCCAGCTCCCAACTGCACTTACCCTAACCCTAACCGAACCCTAACCCCAAACCTAACCTTAACCCTATCCCTAACCCAACAATAACCCAAACCTAATCCTAACCCCAACCCTAACCCTAACACTAACCTACCCCCAACCCCAACCCCAAACCTAGCTGTACCCCAACCCTCCCCCCCCAACCCTAACCCCAACCCCGCCCCCTACGGGACCCCAACCCTAACCCCTACCCCAAACCTAACCTTAGCTTACCCTAACCCTAATCCCAACAGTAACCCTAACTCTAACCTTCCTACCCCACCCTAATCCTAACCCCCTCCTCTTTACTCTCTCTATTTCTCTAATCTTTTTTTTTTCTTCCCTCCCTTTCCTCTCCCTAACCCTAACCTAACACTAACCATAACCTAATCCTAACCCTAACCCTAACCTAACCCTAACAACCTTAACTCTAACCCCTAACCTAACCCTCACAACCTAAACCTATCTAACCCTAACCCCAACACTAAACCTAACCCCAAACCCAACCCCACCCTAACCCCCCCCCCCCCCAACCCCCCCTCCCCACACCTACCCACCCCTAGCCTAATAATCAACCCTAACCCCACCCAACCCTAACACTAACCCCAACCCCTAACACTAAAACCCTAACCCCCAACCCAACCCACAACTCACCCTAACCCTAACCTGTCCCTAACGCTAACCTCCCCTACCCACGTAACACCAACCCTTACCCCTAACCCTAACCTGATCCCGTCGCTGACCCTTTCCCTAACCCCTAACCCTAACCATAACACCAACCGTAACACTAATCCTAACACTAACCCCAACCCCAACCCTGCCTTACCCCAAACCTAACCCCAAACCCTAACTCAACCCCAACCCCTAAGCCAAACCCCCGCACCCTAACCCTAAACCCCGCAACCCCTTCCTCCCCCCACCCTCAACCCCACCTAAACCTAACCTAACCCTAACCCCAACCTAACCCCAACCCCAAACCCAACCCCAAACCCTAACCCCACCCAACCCTAACCCTAAACCTAACCCCAACCTACCTACACTCAAGCCACCCCTAACCCTGCCCACCCCCACCCCTAACTGTAACCCCTAACCCTAACTACCCTAACCCTAACCCTAACCCCTAAACCACTAACCCTAACCCCAACCCCAACCCTAACCCTAACCCTAACCCACCCAAGCCTCAACACTAACCCCAGCCCTAACCGCGTAACCCTACCCCTAATCTCAACCCTAACCCCAAACCCTAACACTAGCCTAACCCTAACCCCAACCTACCCCTCCCCCCTTCCCACCCTAACCCTCCCCTACCTCCCCCCTAACCCTGAACCCGCACCCTAACCCTCTCTCCCTCCGGGCTTCCCCCCCCCCTACCCCTAACCCTAACCCTAATCCTGAACCCTAACCCTAACACCAACCGGAACCCAACCGCTAACCCTATCCCTAACCTTAACCAAAATACCCAACCCTAATCCCAACCTTAACCATAATACAAAACCTAACCCTAAACATAACCCTAACTCTAACCCTAACCCTAAACCAAAACCTAACCCTATCCCTAATCCTAAACCAAACCCTAAACCTAACCCCTAACCCCAAACCCAACCCTAACCCTAACCCCAACCCTAACCCTAACCCCCAAAATAACTCAAACTCCAACCCTAATGCCAAATCTAACCAAACCACAATCCCTACCCTAAACCCAACCATAATCCAAACCCTAATCCCAACCCCAACCCTAACCCTATCCTTAACCCCTAACCCTAACCCTAATACTAACACTAACTCCAACCCTAACCCTAACCCCAAACGCTGACCCTGATCCTGACCCTACCCCTACCCCACCCCAAATCCTAACACTAACCCTAACCCCAAGGCTAATGCTTAACCCTAACCCTAACCCTAACCCTAATCCCAACCCCCAACCCTAACCCTAACCCCAACCCCCAACCGTAACCCCTAACCCTAAACCTAACCCCAACCAAAACACCTAACCATAACCCTAATCCAACGTAACCCTAACCCTAAACCCTAAAACCTAACACTAACCCAACCATAACCCTAACCCCACAATAACCCTGAATCCTAACCCTAATCATAACCCCAACCCCAACCCTAAACCTATCCCCAACCCTAAACCTAACCTAACCCTAACACTAACCCTAACCCCTAACCCTAACAACCCCTAATGCTAACCCTAACCCTAACTCCAACCGTAATGCTAATCCTAACGCTCAACCTAACCCTAAACGCTTACCCAGACTCTTACCCTGACCCTGACACTGACCCTAACCCTAACACTGACCCTAACACTCAACCCCAACCCAAACCCTAACCCCAACGCTAACCCTAACCCTAAAGCCTGACCGTGACCCTGACACTGACCCTAACCCTAACACTGACCCTAACCCTATCCCTAATCCTAAACCCCAACCCAAACCCCAACCCTAACCCCAAGCCCCAATCCTAACCCCAACCCCCAAACCTAACTCCAACCAAAACCACTTCACCGTAAGCCCAACACTAACACTAACTCTAAACCCAATCCCAACCCCAACCCTAACCCTAACACTAAACCCAACCATAAGGCTAACCCTAAACCCCAACACTAACCCTAACCCTAACCCGAATCCCAAACCCTAACCCCAACCCTAATCCCAAACCCAACCCCTAAGCCCCACTCCTAACCCTAACCCAACCCCTAAACCTAACCATAACCAAAACCCCTAACCCTAACCCTATCCCTAACCCTAAACCAAACCTTAACTCCAACCTAATCCTAATCCTAACCTAAACCTAACCCTAAACCAAACCCTAACCTTAACCCTAACACCAACCTTAACCCTAACCGAAACCCAAACCCTAACACTAACCCCAACCCCAAACCTAACCCCCAACCCCAACACTACCCCAACCCCTAACCACAACCCCGAACCCTAACCGCAACCCCAACCCCCAACCCCAACCGGCAATCCCAACACTAACCCCAACCCCAATCCCATCTCTAACCGCAACCCCAACCCCAACCCCACCCCAACCCTAAACCCAACCCCAACCCTAACCCCTAACCCTAACCCTAAGACTAAACCTCTTCTAATCCTAAACCTGAGAGTAACACAAACCCCAACCCAACCCGAATCCCAACCCCAAACCCAAACCTATCACTAACCCCTAACCCTAACTCTAACCCCCTAACCCAACCCTAAGGCTAACCATAATCCTAACCAGTAACACTAACCCCAACTCCTAAACCCCAACCCTAACCTCAACCCCAACCCCTAACCCTAACCCTAACCCTAACTCTTAAACCCAACCCTAACCCCAACCCTAACGCCTAACCCTAAACCTAACCCCAACCCCCCCCCCCCCCCATCCCTAACCCTAAACCCAAACCAACCCTAACCCCAACCCCAACCCCAAACCCACCACAAACCCAACCCTAACACCAACCCCAATCACAACCCTTATCACAACCCCAACCCCTAACCCCAACCCCAACCCGAAACTAACCGTAACACTATCCCTAAACCCTAACCCTAACCCTAACCCCAAAACCTAACCCCAACCGCAACATTAACCCTAAACCCTAAACCTGGGCCTAGCCCCTAACCCTAATGCTAACCACGCGCAACGCTAGCCCCAACGCTAACCCTAACCCTATATCCTGACCCTGATCCTGACCCAAACCTAACTCCAACCCCAACACCAAACTATCCGTAACTTTTACCCTAAACCGTAACCCCAACACTAACCCCAATCGTGAACCCCAACCATAACACTAACCCCAAACCTGACCCTATATCCCAAACCTAACCCTAACCCTAACCGCTAACCCTATTCCTATTCGAACCAAAATCCCAACCCCAATACTAACCCTAACCATAAACCAAACCCCAACCCCAAACCTTACCCTAAACCTAACCCCACCCCAAACCAAACCCCTAACCCTAACCCTAAACCAAACACTAACCCTAACCCCTAACACTAACACCAACCCTAACCCTAACCCAAACCCAAACCTAACCCTAACTCAACCCCAACCCAAATCTAACCCCCAACCTAACCCCAAAACTAATCCTAACCCCAACCCAAACCCTAACCCCAACCACAATCCCAACCCCAACCCCAACCCCAATACCAACCCCCACCCCAACCCCAAACCAAATCGCAACCCCAACCCTAACCCTAAACCTAACACTAACACCTAACCCTAACCCCAAACCTAACCCTAAAACTCTTCTAACCCAAACCCTACGAGTAACGCTAACCCTAACCCTAAACTTAAACCTAACCCAAACCCTAACAGTAACCCCAACCCTAACCATTAAACCTAACCCTAAACAACACCAACACTAACCCTAACCCTAACCCTAACGACAACCCCAAACCTACCCCTAACCTTCACCCTAACCGCTAATCCTAACACTAACCCTAACACTAACCACTAAACCCACCCTGACCCTAACCCTAGACCCTAAACCTAACCCTAAACCTAAACCAAACCCCTAATCCAACCCTAACTCTATCCCTAACACTAACCCAACATTAAACCCAAACCTAACACTAACCCCAAACCCCAACCCTACACTTACACGTAGCCCCAGCTCTGGCACTACTCTGAACCCAATCCTAGCCCCTGACCCTAACCCAGCACAACGCTAACCCCAAACCTCACCCCAAACCATACCTCTACCCCTATCCCTAATCCCAACCCCCAACCCAACCCTAACGCTAACACTGAATCCCACCCAACTCCATCCCTAACTCTAAACCCAACCCCTAACTCTAACCCCAAACCATAAACCCTAACACTAACCCTAACTGTAACCAAACCCTAACCCTAAAACTAACTTCAACCCATTCCCCCACCCGACCCCTACCCCTAACCGATAACTCTAACCCCAACCCCAACCCATAACATTAACCATAAACCTAAACCAACCCCAACCCAAAAGTCCAACCCTAACCCTAAACCTAGTCTAAGACGTAGCCATAGCCCTAGCAATAGCTCCTAGCCCAAACCTATCTTTAGCCCCAATCCTAACACTAACCCTAAATCTAATCCTAAAATGAACCTAACCCAACCATAGCACTAACCTAAACTAGACCCCAATGCATCGCCATACCACTACCCCTGACCCTAATATAACCCCAACCCCTAACCATAACACTAACCCTAACCCTACCCCCACACTACACCTAACCCTAACCCAACCCTAACCCTAAACCTAACTGTAACTCCAACCCTAAACCAACCCTAACCTAAACCTAACACTAACACCTAACCCTAACCCCAAACCCAACCCTAAAACTTTCAACCCAAAACCCAAGAGTAACGCTAACCTTAACCCTAACCCTAAACTAACACCAACCCTAACGCTAACCGTGAACCTAACCCCTAACCTAACCCTAATCCTAACGCTAACCCAATGCTAATGTAACCCTAACGCTAACCCTAACCCAAACCTTGACCCTGACTCTGACCCTAAACTAACCCTAACCTAACACTAAACCCAACGGAACGTTTACCCTAAACCCTAACCCTAATCCTAAACCCTGACCCTAACACTAACCCTAATCCTGACCCTAAACCCTAACTCTAACACTAACCCTAACCCTAACAGCTAACCCTATCCCTAACTTTAACCAAAATACCTAACCCTAATCCTAACCCTAACCATAAAACAAAACCTAACCTAAATATAATCCCAACTCCTAACCCTAAACCAAACCTAACCCTAACCCTAAACTAAACCTCCTAACATAACCCTAACACTAACACCAACCGTAATCCTAACTCCAACACCAACCCTAACCCCTAACCCCAACCCCAACCCTAACCCTAACCCCAACACTAACCCTAACCCCAAACCTAACCCTAACCCCTAAACCTAACCCCAACTCTAACCAGAACCACAATCCCAACACTAAACCCAACCACAATCCCAACCCAAACCCCAATAACCTAACCCCAACCCCATCCCTAACCCTAACCCTAACCCCAACCCTAACCCTACTAACCCCTAACCCTAACGCTAACGCTAACCCTAATGCTAACCCTAACCCTAAACCCTGACCCCGATCCTGACCTATCCCTAACCCTAACCCTAATCCTAAACTAATACTAACCCTAAAGCTAATGCTAAACCCTAACCATAACCCTAACCCTAATGCTAACCCCTAACCTAACCCCAACCCTAACCCTAAACCCAACCCCAACCCCAACAATAAGCCAACCAAAACACCTAACCCCAACCCTAATCCTAACAGTAACCCTAACCCTAAACCCTAAAACCTAACACTAACCCAACCATAACTCTAAACCCACAATAACCTTGAATCCCAACCCAACCATACCCTGACCCCAACCCCTAAACCTAACCCTAACCCCTAACACTAACCCTAACTGGACACCAACCCAACTAACCCTAAACCTAACCAACCAACCCTAATCCTAAACCTGCCCTAACCCTAACCTAAACTCTAACGCTAACCTAACCCGAACCGAAATCCTAAACCCTAACCCGACCCTAATCCTAAACCCAACCTAAGCCCCACCCTAAACTAACCCTAACCCTAAACTTCCTAACCAAACTCCTAAATCTAACCCTATTCCTAACCCTAAACCAAACCCCAATCCTAAACCTGACCCTACCTATCCTAAACCTAACCCCAGCACCCAACCGCCACCTATCCCCAACCCTACACTATCCGCAACCCAAACCTATCCCAACCCCAAACTACCCCGCCCCCCCAACTTATAACCAACCCAACCCCAACCCCACTACCCCAAACAACCTCACCCAACCAACCCTCCCAACCCTAACACTAAATCTCTTCAACCCTAAACCCCAGTAACACTAACCCTACTCTAATCCTAACCCTAACACAACCCCAAACCTAACCCAAACCTAACCCAACCCCCAAACCCAACCCTAACCCCCCACCGACCCTGGCCTAATCCTAATCCAACCAGAACACTAACCCTAAATCTAAACCCAACTCAACCTAAACATAACCCCTAACCCTAAACCTAACCTCTACCCTAAACTTAACCTATCCCATCTCAACCCCAAACTCACCCCTACCCTAACCCTAACCCCAACCCTAAACCTAACCACCAACCCAAACCAAACCAGGCCCCTATCCCTAACCCTAACCCCTAACCCCTACCCTAACCTCTAACTCCAACCCTAACACGGCAGTAACACTATCCCTAACCCTTAATCCTAACCCAACACCTACCCCAACCCAACACTAACACTAACCCCTAACCTACCTAACCCTAACCCTAACCCTAACCCTAACGCTAACCTTAATCCTAACCCTAAACCCTGACCCTGGGCCCCGACCCAGACCAAACTAAACCCAAAAGTAACATAACCTAACGTTTAATCCAAACTGTAGCTCAAACTAACTTATCCTAAACCCCAACACCAACACTAACCCCAACCTGGACCCTATCCCCAACCCAACCCAACCCAACCGCTAATCCTGGCTCCTCACTAATCAAAACCCAACCCTAATACTAACTTAACCATAACCAAACCCAACCCCTAACCTTACCTAACCCCTAACCCCGACCCTAAAGCAAACCCTAACCCACCCAAACCAAACACTAACCCAACCTAACACTAACACCAACCTAACTCTAACCCCAACCCTAACCCAAACACTAACCAACCCCAACCTAATATTAACCCTAACCCAAACCATAACCCCAACTAACAATCCCAACCCTAACCCCAACCCCAAACCTAACCCCAACCCAACCCTAACTTAAACCCAACACTAACACCAACTAACCCGGTTAACCTAAATAACTCAAAACTAAGAGTAACACAACCTAACCCCTAACTTACCAAACCTAAACCAACCCTACCTTAACCCCAACCCCTAACCCCAACCCTAACAGTAACCCCTACACCAACCCTAACAACCCAACCCTAAACCCTAACCCTGACCCCACCCAACCCTTACCCTAACCCTAACCCTAACCTAGCCCTAACCTAACCCCAAATAAACCTAACTCCAACCCATCCCTAAACCTAAACTAACCCAACCAACCCTAACCCTAACCCCAACCCAACCCTAACTACAAACCCAAACTATCACCAACCCCAACCCCAACCCTAACCCCAACCCCAACCCAACACTAACCGTAACACTATCCCAACTCCTAACCCTAACCCTAACCCTATCCCAACACCTAACCCTAACCCCTAACACAACACTAACCCCAATCTAACCCAGCTAGCCCTAACGCAACGCTAACCTAGCCTACCCAACCTCCTGACCCTATCTCTACTATAACCAACCTTAACCTAACAGTAACCTAATTGCATTGCTTACTCTAAACTGTAACACTAACACAACTCTAATCAACCTAACACTAACACTAACCCTAAACCTGACCGTATACCCAACCTAACCCCCAACCCTAACCGACATCTTATCCCAACCCAACCAAACCCCAACCCAAACTAACCCCAACCAAACCAAACCCCAACCCCAACTCGCTAAACCTAATCCTGGTCCAAAGCAAGCCCTCAACCCCAACCCTAAACCAAACACTAACCCTAACTCTAACCCTAACACCAACCCTAAATCTAACCCCAACCCTAACCCAAACACTAACCTAACCCCAACCTAATCCTAACCCCAACCCAAACCAAACACCAACCACACCCAACCCTAGTCCCAACCCCAATCCCAACCCTAACCCCAACCCCAAACCAAACCCCAACCCCAACCCTAACCTCACCCAACACCAACACCTAACCCTAACCCAAACCTGCCCTAAATCTTTCAACCCAAATCTAAGAGGTAACACTAACCTGAACCCCAACCTAAACCCAACACAACCCTAAAATCCTGGTCTCTAACCCTAACTCTAACCCTAACAGTAACCCCTACTCCAACCCTAACCCTAACCCTAACCCTAAACCAACCTAACCCCTTACCTCACCACCCTAAACCTCGAACTCCAGCCCTAACCATAACTCCAAAACTAAACCTAACCCCAACTCTCCATCCTCCCAAACCTAAATCCAACCCTAACCCTAACCCTAACCCCAACCCCAACTGAACCACAAACCCAACTCCTAACACCAACCCCAACACCAACCCTAACCCTAACCTCCCAACCTCCTAACACCAACCGTAACACTATCCCTAACCCCTAACCCTAACCCTAACCCTAAACCAAACACCAACCCTAATCCCTAACCCTCTAACACTAACCCTAACTCCTAAACCTAACTCTAGCCCTAACCCTAATGTTACCAACGCTAATGCTAACCTTAATGCTAAACCAAACCCCTAAACCCTGACCCCTGACCCTAAACCTAACCTTAATCCAAACCAAACCTAACCGGATCGTTTACCCTAAACCGTAACCCCAACCGCTAACCCTAATCCTAAACCCTAACCCTAACACTAACCCTACTCCTGACCATACCCCAACCCCAACCCTAACCCTAACTGCAACTCCAACCCTAACCCCAACCACAATCCCAACCCGAACCCCAGCCCAATCTCCACCAACCCAATCTCAACCCCAACCACAAACCCAACCCCCAACCCTAAATTCACCTAACTCCCAACTAACTGTAATCTCACTCAACCCTAACTTTCAACCCTAATCTAACAACCAATAACACTAACTCAATTTAAACTCTAACCAACTAAGGTCTCCTAACCTTAAAATTACAAAACCCAACCCTAACACTCTAACCCCTAACCCTAAATAACCAACCCCCAACCCCAACCAACCTGGTAAAACCAACCCTAATCAACCCAACCCTAAACCAACCCCAAACCTAACGCTAACTTTACCTAACCTCAACCAACCCCAACCTCTAACCCAATCAACCCTACCATCCTAACTTCAACCTGAACCACAAATCAACAATCCTAACACAACCTACCTCACCATAACCCTCAACCCAACCCTAACACCTAATCCTAACCCCACCAGTAATCCCACCCCTAAACCCAACTCCTAGCCCTAAACCTAACACTAACCCTAACCCTAAACCCAACCCTGGACTCCCAGACCCTAAACCTAACCCCTTACCTTTTTAACCCTAAAAACTAACCCAACCCACCCCACCCCAACTCAACCAACCTAACTCAACCCACCACTACCTCACGCTAACCCTAAAATTCCACCCAAACCTAACCTGTCCTAGCCTCTAGCTAATGCCCTAACCCTAGCTCCTAGCTCCTAGCTCCTAGGGACCCAACACCAGCACTATCCTCAACCATAACCCTATCCCTAAACTCTAAACCCAACCCTAACACTAACCGTAACCTTATCCAACCCGACAAACCAACCCCCAACCCTAACACAACCCTAATCCCAACACCAACTTAACCTTAACCCAGAACCACCCAAACCAACCCAACTAGCTCAGCTACAGCCCCAAACCTACTCCCTAGACCTAACACTCAACCCTAATCCCAAACCATAAACCCCAACCCTAACACAACCCCAACCCTATCCCTAAATCCAACCAATGCCCTAACCTTACCTTCTACCACTACCCTAACCCAAACACCTAACCATAAACCCAAACCCAACCCCAAACACAACCCTAACCTTAAGCTAACACTAATCCTAACCCAAACCTAACCCCAACCCTGGGGAAACTAACCCCTAATCTAACTTACCTAACCCTAACGCTAACACTAACCCAGCTAAACAAACTAACCCAGCCCTGACCTCCTGACTCTGACCATGACCTTGACCCTGACCTCCAACACTCAACCCCAACCCAAACTAACCCAACCATAAACCCAACCCCTAACTCCTTAACCCAAACCTCAACCCCAACACAACCCTTACCCCCAACTCTAAACCCAACCCTAACTAACCCAAACCCCCCAACCCAACGCTAACCCTAAACTAACCCTAAACCTCTCTAACCCTAAAGCTAAGAGTAATGCTAACCCCCAACCCTAAACCTAACCCTAAACCAAACCCCAAACCTAACTCGAAACCCCAACCTAACCCCTAACCGTAACCCCAACCCTCAACTCTAACCCTAACCCAACCCCAACCTAACCGTAACCCCCAACCCTAACCACACATACCTTAACCCATGCCACCATACCCCCAACCCCAAACCTAACCCAACCTCACCTACCTCTAACCCTAACCCCTAACCAGAACTCAATCCTACCTCTATTTTTAGGTTAACCCTAAAACTCCCCAACCCTTACCCCAACCCCAGCCCTAGTCCAGCCCCAATCCCTAGACCTAGCCCTAGACCTAACCCTCAGCACTAACCTCAACCATAAACCTACCCCCAAATCCCCCAAACCTGAACCCTGAACCAACCGTAACCTAACCCTACCCCTGACCTAACGTAACCACCAACCGGCCTAACACTAACCTAACCCTAAGCCTAGCCCTATGTCCTAACCTAACCTAGTAATGGCTAACCTAGCAGCTAATGCTAACTTCTTTAACCTAGCTCTAAACCTAACCTGGCCCTGTATTACCTAAATCAAACCCTAGTCTTAACCTTTCACGACTAAAGTCTTTCCTAGCACTATCCAGGCCTAGCACCTAGTCTTAGCACTTGTCCTGGGCCTGGCTAGCTCTGCTTAGCCCTGGCCTCAAACAATGGCACTACCTAGTCCTGACCTCTGGCCTGACCCTATGGCCTGGCGCTTGCTAAGCTAGCCTGAGCAAGCCTAGCACTGGCCAGCCCTGAGCCTAGCCTAACACAGCCTGGCCAATTGTTTATTTTAACCTTGGCTCTATACCCCATAGCCTAGAATGGTGCTTGTTGTACCCTGGTTCCTGGCCTGGCCCTGGCCTGGCCTAACTGGCCCTGGCCCCTAGCCTGGCACTAACCCTGGCCCTGGCCTAGCCTGGCTCTGGCCTGGCCTATCCTGGACCTGGCCACTAGGCCTGGCCTGGTACGCCCTGGCCTGGCCTGGCCTAACCCTTGGCCAGCCTGGCCTGGCCTGGCCTGGGGCCTGGCCCCGCACGCCTGGCCTGGCCTGGCCTGGCCTGGCCTAGCCTAGCCTCTGGGCCTAGGCCTGGCCTGGCCTGGCCTGGCCTGGCCTGGCCCTGACCTGGCCCTGGCCTGGCCTAGCCTGGCCTGGTCCTGGCCCTAGGCTAATGGCCTGGCCTGGCCTGGCCCTAGCCTGGCCTGGCCTGGCCCCCTGGCCTGGCACTGGTGCCTCCTGGCCCCTGGCCTGACCTGGCCTGAGCCTGAGCCTGGCCCTGGCCTGGCCTGGCCCTAGGCCCTGACCTGGCCTCTGGCCCTGGCCTGACCTGGCCTGGCCTGGCCCAGGCCAGGCCTGGCCTGGCCTAGGCCTGGCCTGCCTGGCCTGGCCTGGCCCTGGCCTGGCCTGGCCTAGGCCTAGCTGGCCTGGCCCTGACCCTGGCCTGGCCTGCCACTTGACCCTAGGCCTGGCTCTGGCCTGGCCCTAACCTGGCCCTGGCCCTGGCCTAAACTGGCCTGGCCTGGCCTGGCCTGGCCTAACTGGCCTGGCCTGGCCCTGGCCTGGCCTGGTCACTAAGGCCTGGCCTGGCACTGGCCTGGATGGCCTGGGCCCTGGCCTGGCCTGGCTAGGCCTGCTGGCCATGGCTGGCCCTGGCCTGGCCCTGCCTCTGGCCTGGCCCTGGCCACCTGGCCCTGGCCTGGCCTGGCCCCTGGCCTATGGCCTGGCACTGGCCTAGCCCTGGCCTGACCTGGCCTGGCCTAGGCCCTGGCCTGGCCTGGCCTGACCTGGCCTGGCCTTGGCCTGGCCCCTGGCCTGGCCTGGCCTGCCCTGGCCCTGGCCTAGCCTGGCCTGGTCCTGGCCTGGCCTGGCCTGGCCTGCCTGGCCTGGCCCTGGCCTGGCCCTGGCCCTGAGCCTGGCCTGGCCAGGCCTGGCCTGCGCCTGGCCTGGCCTGGCTGGCCTGGCCTGGCCCTGGCCTAGCCTGGCCTAGCCTGGCCTGGACCCTGGCCTGGCCCTGGCCTGGCCTGTGCCTGGCCCTGGCCCTGGCCTGGCCTGCCTGGCCTGGCCTGGCCTAACCTGGCCTGACCTGCCTGGCCTGGCCTGGCCTGGCCCTGGCCTGGCCCTGGCCTGGCCTGGCCCTGGCCTGGCCTGGCCTGGCCTGGCCTGGCCTGGCCCTGGCCTGGCCTGGCCTGGCCCTGGCCTGGCCTGGCCTGGCCTGGCCTGGCCCTGGCCTGGCCCTGGCCTGGCCTGGCCTGGCCTGGCCTGGCCCTGACCTGGCCTGGCCTGGCCTGGCCCCCCTGGCCTGGCCTGGCCCTGGCCTGGCCCTGGCCTGGCCTGGCCTGGCCTGGCCTGGGCCTGGCCTGGCCTGGCTGGCCCCTAGGCCTGGCCTGACCTGGCCTGGCCTGGCCTGGCCTGGCCTGGCCTGGCCTGGCCTGGCCTGGCCTGGCCTGGCCTGGCCTGGCCTGGCCTGGCCTGGGCCTGGCCTGGCCTGGCCTGGCCTGGCCTGGCCCTGTGGCCTGGCCTGGCCTGGCCCTGGCCTGGCCCTGGCCTGGCCTGGCCCTGGCCTGGCCTGGCCCTGGCCTGGCCCTGGCCTGGCCTGGCCTGGCCTGGCCTGGCCCTGGCCTGGCCTGGCCTGGCCTGGCCTGACCTGGCCCTGGCCCTGGCCCCTGGCCTGGCCTGGCCCCTGGCCTGGCCTGGCCTGGCCTGGCCTAACTGGCCTGGCACCTGGCCTGGCCTGGCCTGACCTGGCCTGGCCCTGGCCTGGCCCTGGCCTGGCCCTGGCCTGGCCTGGCCTGGCCCTGGCCTGGCCTGGGCCTGGCCTGGCCCTGGCCCTGGCCCTGGCCTGGCCTGGCCTGGCCTGGCCCTGACCTGGCCTGGCCTGGCCCCCTGGCCTGGGCTGGCCTGGCCTGGCCTGGCCTGGGCCTGGCCTGGCCTGGCCTGGCCTGGGCCTGGCCTGGCCTGGCCTGGCCCCTGGCCTGGCCTGGCCTGGCCCCAGCCTGCCTGCCTGGCCCTGCCCTGGCCTGGCCCTGGCCCTGGCCTAAGCCTGGCCCTGGCCTACTGGCCTGGCCCTGGCCTCAGCCCTGGCCCTGGCCTAGGCCTGGCCCCAGGCCCTGGCCTGGCCTGGCCCCAGTCTTGGCCTGGCCCCTGCTCTGGCCTGGGCCTGGCCTGGCCTGGCCCTGGCCTGGCCTTGGCCTGGCCTCTGCCCTGCCTGGCCTGGCCTGGCCTGACCTGGCCTGCCTGGCCCAGGCCTGGCCTGGCCTGGCCTGGCCATGGCCCCTGGCCCTGGCCTGGCCCTGGCCTGGCCTGGGCCTGGCTGGCCTGGCCTGGGCCTGGCCTGGCCTGGCCCTGAAATGGCCTGGCCTAGGCCTGGCCTGGCCTGGCCTGGGCCTGGCCTGGCCTGGCCTGGCCTGGCCTGGCCTGGCCTGGCCTGGCCTGGCCTGGCCTGGCCTGGCCTGGCCCTGGCTGGCCTGGCCTGGCCTGGCCTGGCCTGGCCTGGCCTGGCCTGGCCTGGCCTGGCACTTGGCCTGACCTGGCCCTGGCCTGGCTGGCCCTGCCTGGCCTGGCCCTGGCCTGAGGCCTGGCCTGGCCTGGCCTGGCCTGGCCTGGCTGGCCTGGCCCTGGCACTGGCCCTGGCCATGGCCTGGCCTGGCCTGGCCTGGCCTGGCCTGGCCTGGCCTGGCCTGGCCTGGCCTGGCCTGGCCTGGCCTGGCCCCTGGCCTGGCCTGGCCCTCATCTAGGCCTGGCCTGGCCCTGCCTCTGCTCCTGCCCTGTCCCTGCCGTGACCCTGCTCTGGCCTGGCCTGGCCCTGGCCTCTGCTGGCCTGGCTGCCCTGCCCTGGGCCTGGCCCTGTCCTGGCCCTGGCCTGGCCCTGGCCTGGCCCTGCCCTGGACACTGGGCCCTTGCCCTGGCCTGGCCTGGCCTGGCCTGGCCCTGGCCTGGCCTGGCCCTGGCCCTAGGCCTGTCCCTGGCCTGGCCCTGGCCCTGCTGTTCTGATCCTGGCTCTAGGCCTGACCTCTGTGACAGTAGGCCTGGCCCTGGCCTGGCCTGGCCCTGGCCTGGCCTAGCCCCTGCCCTGCCCTGCCTGGCCTGGCCTGCCTGGCCTGGCCCTGGGCCCTGGCCTGGCCCTGGCCTGGCCTTGGCCCTAGCACATGTCCTGGGCCTGGCTCTTACCTGGCCCTGGCCTGGGCCTGGCCTGGCCTGATCACTGGCCTGGCCTGGCCTGGCCTGGCCCTGGCTCTGGCCTGGCCTGGCTGGCCTGTCCTGGCCTCCAGTTCTGGCCTTGGCCTGGCACTGAGGCCTGGCCATGGCCTGGCCTGGCCTGGCCCTGGCCCTGGCCATGGCACTGGCCTGATTCTAGGCCTGTTCCTGGCCCAGGCCATGGCCTGGCACTGGCCTGGCCTGTGACCTGGCCCTGGCCTGGCCTGCACCTGGCCTGGCCTGGCCTGGCCTGGCCTGGGCCTGGCCTGGGCCTGGCCTGCCCTGGCCTGGCCTGGCCTGGCCTGGCCTGGCCTGGCCTGGCCCTGGCTGCCCTGCCCTGCCCTGGCCTGGCCTGGCCCTGGCCTGGCCTGGCCTGGCCTGGCCTGGCCTGGCCTGGCCTGGCCTGGCCCTGGCCTGGCCTGCCTGGCCTGGCCTGGCCTGGCCTGGCCTGGCCTGGCCTGGCCTGGCCTGGCCTGGCCTAGGCCTGGCCCTGGCCTTGCCTGGGCTGTGGCCGTGGCCTGGCCTGATCCTGGCCCTGGCCTGGCACTGGCCTGGCCCTGGCCCTGGCCTGGCCTGGCCCCTGGCCTGGCCCTGGCCTGGCCTGGCCTGGCCTGGCCTGGCCTGGCCTGGCCTGGGCCTGGCCTGGCTGGCCTGGCCTGGGCCTGGCCTGGCCTGGCCTGGCCCTGGCCTGGCCCTGGCCTGGCCTGGCCTGGCCTGGCCTGCCCTGCCCTGGCCTGGCCTGGCCTGGCCTGGCCTGGCCTGGCCTGGCCTGGCCTGGCCTGGCCTGCCTGGCCTGGCCTGGCCTGGCCTGGCCTGGCCTGGCCTGGCCCCTGGCCTGGCCTGGCCCTGGCCTGGCCTGCTGGCCTGGCCTGGCCTGGCCTGGCCTGGCCCTGCCCTGGCCTGGCCTGGCCTGGCCTGGCCTGGCCTGGCCTGGCCTGGCCTGGCCTGGCCTGGCCCTGCCTGGCCCTGGCCTGGCCTGGCCTGGCCTGGCCTGGCCTGGCCTGGGCCTGGCCTGGCCTGGCCTGGCCTAGCCCTGGCCTGGCCCTGGCCTGGCCTGGCCTGGCCTGGCCTGGCCTGGCCTGGCCTGGCCTGGCCTGGCCTGGCCTGGCCTGGCCTGGCCTGGCCTGGGCCTGGCCTGGCCCCTGCCTGGTCTCGGCCTGGCCTGGCCTGGCCCCGGCCCTGGCCTGGCCCAGGCCCTGGCCTGGCCTGGCCTGGCCTGGCCCCTGGCCTGGCCTGGCCTGGCCTGGCCTGGCCTGGCCTGGCCTGGCCTGGCCTGGCCTGGCCTGGCCTGGCCTGGCCTGGCCTGGCCTGGCCTGGCCTGGGCCTGGACCTGGCCTGGCCTGGCACTGGCCTGGCCTGGTGCTGGCCTGGGCCTGGCACTGGCCTGGCCCTGGCCTGGCCTGGGCCTGGCCTGGCCCTGCCCTGGCCTGGCCTGGCCTGGCCTGGCCTGGCCTGGCCTGGGCCTAGGCCTGGCCCTGGCCTGGCAGGCCCTGGCTCTGGCCATGGCCTGGCCTGGCCCCTGGCCTGCACTGGCCTGGCCTGGCCTGCCTGGCCCTGGCCTGGCCTGGCCCTGGCCTGGCACCTGGCCTGGCCCTGGCCTGGCCTGACCTGGCCTGGCCTGGCCTGGCCTGGCCCTGGCCCCAGCCCAGCCTGGCCCCAGCCCCAGGCCCTGGCCCCAGCCCCAGCCTGGCCTGCCTGGCCTGGCCTGGCCTGGCTGGCCTGGCCTGGCCCTGCCCCTGGCCTGGCCTGGCCTGGCCCTGGCCTAGGCCTGGCCTGGCCCTAGCCCTGGGCCCTGGCCTGGCCTGGCCTGGCCTGGCCTGGCCTGGCCTGGCCTGACCTGGCCTGGCCTGGCCTGGCCTGGCCTAGGCCTGGCCTGGCCCTTGCCTGGGCCTGGCCTGATCCTGGGCTCTGGCCTGGCCTGGCCTGGGCCTGGCCTGGGCCTGGCCTGGCCTGGCCTGGCTGGCCTGTCCTCATCCTGGCCTGGCCCTGGCCTGGTCCTGGCCTGGCCCTGCCCTGGCCTGGCCCTGGGCCTGGCCTGGCCTGGCCTGGCCTGGCCCTGGCCTGGCCTGGGCCTGGCCATGCCCTGGCCTGGCCTGGCCCTGGGCCTGGCCTGGCCTGGCCTGGCCTGCCCTGGCCCAGGCCTGGCCTGGCCTGGCCCTGGCCTGGCCTGGCCCTGGCCCTGGCCTGGCCCTGGCCTGGCCTGGCCCAGGCCCCTGGCCTGGCCTGGCCCTGGCCCAGGCCCTGGCCTGGCCCCCAGCCCTGGCCCCTGGCCTGCCTGCCAGCTGGCCTGGCCTGGCCTGACCCTGGCCCCAGCCTGGCCTGGCCTGGCCTGGCCTGGCCTGGCCTGGCCTGGCCTGGCCTGACCTAGGCCTGGCCTGGGCCTCTTCTGGCCTAGGCCTGGCCTGGCCCTGGCTGTGACCCTGTCCTGGCCTGGCCCTGGCCTGGCCTGGCCTGGCCTGGCCTGGCCTGGTAGAGCCCTGCCTGGCCCTGGCCTGGCCTGGTCCTGGCCTGGCTGGCCTGGCCTGGCCTGGAGTCCTGGCCTGGCCTGAAGCTGGACCTGGGCCTGCCTGCAGCACTGGCCTGCCCTGGCCCATGGCCTGGCCTGGGCCTGGGCCATGGCCTGGCCTGGCCCTGGCACTGGCCTGGCCTAAACACTGGCCCCCTGGCCTGGCCTGGCCTGGCCCTAGCCTGGCCCTTGCCTAGCACTAGGCTGGCCTGGCCCTGCCTGGCCCCTGGCCCTGGCCTGGCCTGTTGTGACCATGACCTAAGCCTAGCCCCCTGGCCCTGCCTGGGCCTGCCTAAGCTTGGACCTGGGCCTGGCTCTGGCCTGGCCTGGGTTTAGGCCTAGCACCTGTCCTGGGCTGAGGCTCTTCAAGCCTGGCCTAGGCCCTGGCCTGGCCTGATCCTGGCCTGGCCTTGGCCTGGCACTGTCCTGGCCTGGCCTGGCCTGGCCCTGTCCTGGCCTGGCCTGGCCTGATTGTAGGCCTGTCCATGGCCTGGACCATGGCCTGGCCTGGCCTGGGCCTCACCTGGCCCTGGCCTGGCCCAGGCACTGGCCTGGCCTGGTCGTGACAATGACCTGGCCCTGGCCTGGCCTGGCCCTGGCCTGGCCTGGCACTGGCCTGACCTGGGCCTGGCCTGGCCTGGCCTGGGCCTGGCCTGGCCTGGTCCTGGCTCCCGGCCTGGCCCTGGCCTGGGCCTGGCCTGGCCCTGGCCCCCAGGCCCAGCACTGGCCTGGTGCCCGGCCCTGGCCTGGCCTGGCCTGGCCTGGCCTGGGCCTGACCTGACTGGCCTGGACCTGGCCTGGCCTGGCCTGGCCTGGCCTGGCCTGGCCTGGGCCTGGCCTGGCCCTGGCCTGGCCTGGCCTGACCCTGGCCTGGCCCTGGCCTGGCCTGGCTGCCTGAGGCCTGGCCCTGGCCTGGGCCTGGCCTGGCCTGGCCTGGGCCTGGCCTGGCCCCTGCCCTAGGCCTGGCCTGGCACTGGCCTGGCACCCTGGCCTGGCCCTGGCCTGGCCCTGGCCTGGCCTGGCCTGGCCTGGCACTGGCCTGGCCTGGCCCTGGCCTGGCCTGGCCTGTCCCTGGCCTGGCCTGGCCTGGTATGGCCTGTCCATGGCCCAGGCCTGGCCTGGCCTGGCCTGGCCTGGGCCAGGCCCTGGCCTGGCCCCTGGCCTGGCCTGGCCCAAGGCCCTGGCCTGGCCTGGCCTGGCACTGGCCTGGCCTGCCTGGCCTGGCCTGGCCTGGGCCTGGCCTGGCCTGGCCCTGGCCTGGCCTGGCCTGGCCCTGGCCTGGCCTGGCCAGGCCTGGCCTAGGCCTGCCCCAGCCCAGCCCTGGCCTTGGCCCAGCACTGGCCTGGCCCTGGCCTGGCCTGGCCTGGGCCTGGCCCTGGACCTGGCCTGGCCTGGCACTGGCCTGGCCTGGTGCTGGCCTGGCCTGGCCTGGCCTGGCCTGGCCTGGCCTGGCCCTGGCCTGGCCTGGCCTGGCCCTGGCCTGGCCTGGCCTGGCCTGCCTAGGCCTGGGCCTGGCCCTGGCCTGGCCTGGCTGGCCCTGGCCTGGCCTAGCCTGGCCTGGCCTGGCCTGGCCTGGCCTGGGCCTGGCCCTGGCCTGGCCTGGCCTGGCCTGGGCCTGGCCTGGCCCTGGCCCTGCCCCTGGCCTGGCCTGGCCTGGCCCTGGCCTGGCCTGGCCTGGCCTGGCCTGGCCTGACCCTGGCCTGGGCCTGGCCCCTGGCCCTGGCCTGGCCTGGCCTGGCCTGGCCCTGGCCCTGGCCTGCCCTGGCCTGGCCTGGCCTGGCCTGGCCTGGGCCTGGCCCTGGCCTGGCCCTGGCCTGAGCCTGGCCTGGCCTGGCCTGGCTGGCCTGGCCTGATCCTGGCCTGGCCTGGCCTGGCCTGGCCCTGGCCCCTGGCCTGGCCTGGCCTGGCCCTGGCCCTGGCCTGGCCTGGCCCTGGCCTGGCCTGGCCTGGCCTGGCCTGGCCCTGGCCTGGCCTGGCCTGGCTGAGCCCTGGCCTGGCCCTGACCTGGCCTGACCTGACCTGGCCTGGCCCTGGCCTGGCCCTGGCCTGGCCTGGCCCTAGCCTGGCCTGGCCCTGGCCCTGGCCTGGCCTGGCCTGGCCTGGCCTGGCCTGGCCTGGCCTGGCCTGGCCCTGGCCTGGCCTGGCCTGGCCTGGCCTGCCCTGGCCTGGCCTGCTCCTGGCCTGGCCCTGGCCTGGCCTGGCCTGGCCCTGGCCTGGCCTGACCTGGCCCTGGCCTGGCCTGGCCTGGCCTGGCCTGGCCTGGCCTGGCCCCTGGCCCCTGGCCTGGCCTGGCCTGGCCTGGCCTGGCCCTGGCCCTGGCCTGGCCTGCCCTGGCCTGGCCCTGGCCTGGCAGCCTGGCCCTGCACCTGGCCTGGCCTGGCCAGGCCTGGCCCCTGGCCTGGCCCTGGCCTGGGCCTGGCCTGGGCCTGGCCTGGCCTGGCCTGGCCTGCTGACACCCTGGCCTGGCCTGGCCTGGCCTGGCCTGGCCTGGCCTGGCCTGCCTGCCCTGGCCCTGGCCCCCTGGCCTGGCCCTGGCCTGGCCTGGCCTGGCCCTGGCCCTGGCCTGGCCTGGCCCTGGCCTGGCCTGGCCTGGCCTGGCCTGGCCCCTGGCCTAGGCCTGGCCACCTGGCCTGCTGGCCTGGCCTGGCCTGGCCTGATCCCTGGCCTAGCCTGGCCTAGGCCCTGGCCTGGCCCTGGCCTGGCCCTGGCCCTGATCCTGGCCTGGCCTGGCCTGGCCCTGGCCTGGGCCCTGGCCTGGCCTGGCCTGGCCTGGCCTGGGCCCTGGCCTGGCCTGCCCTGGCCTGGCCCCTGGCCCCTGGCCTGGCCTGGCCCTAGGCCCTGGCCTAGGCCTGGCCTGGCCTGGCCTGGCCTGACCAGTGGCCTGGCCCTGGCCTGGCCCTGGCCCTGGCCTGGCCTGGCCCTGGCCTGGCCCTGGCCTAGAGCTGGCCTGACCCTGACCTGGCTCTGACCTGACCTGCCCTGGCCTGGCCTGGCCCTGGCCTGGCACTGGCCCTGGCCTGGGCCTGGCCTGGCCTGGCCTGGCCATGGCCTAGGCCTGGCCTGGCCTGGCCTGGCCTCTGGCCCTGGCACTGGCCCTGGCCCCTGGCCTGGCCCTGGCCAGGCCTGCCCTGGCCCCCTGGCCTGGCCTGGCCTGGCCTGGCCTGGGCCTGGCCTGCCCCTGCCCTGCCCTGGCTCCTGGCCTGCCCTGGCCTTGGCCTGGCCTGGCCTGCTAGGCCTGGCCTGACCTGCCCTGCCTAGCCTGGCCCTGTCCTGGCCTAGGCCTGGCCTGGCCTGCCTGACCCTGGCCTGGCCCTGGCCTGGCCTGGCCCAGCCTGGCCTGGCCCCTGCCCTGGCCTGGCACTGGCCTGGCCCTGGCCCTGCCCTGACCCTGGCCCTGGCCTGGTCTGATCATGCCCTGAGGCCTGGCCTGGCCAGTAGGCCTGAGCCTGGCCTGGCCTGGCCTAGGCCTGGCCCCTGGCCCTTGCCTGCCTAGGCCTGCCTGGCCTGGCCTGGCCTGGCCTGGCCCTGACCTGGCCCTTAGCTTGGCACCTGTCCTGGCCTGGCCCTGGCCTGACCTGGGCCCTGGCCCTGGCCTGGCCCTGGCCCTGGCCTGGCCTGGCCTGGCTGCCTGGCCCTGGCCCTGGCCTGGCCTGGCCTGGCCTGCCCTAGGCCAGGCCCTAGCCTGGCCTGGCCTGGCCTGGCCTGGCCTGGCCTGGCCTGGGCTGGCCTGGCCTGGCCTAGGCCTGGCCTGGCCTGGCCTGGCGGCCTGGCCTGACCTGGCCTGGCCTGGCCCTGGCCTGGCCTGGCCCTGGCCCTGACCACCTGCCCTGGCCTGGCCCTGGCCTGACCTGGCCTGGCCTGGCCCCAGGCCCCAGGCCTGGCCCTGCCCTGTCCTGGCCTCTCTGGCCCCTGGCCTGGCCCTGGCCCTGGCCTGGCCTGGCCTGGCCTGGCCCCTGGCCTGGCCTGGCCTGGCCTGGCCTGGCCCTGGCCCTGGCCTGGCCTCTGGCCCCTGGCCTGGCCTGGCCCTGGCCTGGCCTGGCCTGACCTGATCCTGGCCTGGCCCTGGCCTGTGGCCCTGGCCTGGCCTGGCCTGGCCTAGGCCTGGCCTGGCCTAGCCCTGGCCTGACCTGGACCTAGGCCTGGCCCTGGCCTGGCCTGGCCTGGGCCTGGCCCTGGCCTGGCACTCGTCAGGCCCTGGCCTGGCCTGGCCTGAGCCTAGGCCAGGCCCTGGCCTGGCCTGGCCTGGCCTGGCCTGGCCAGCCTGGCCCTGGCCCCAGGCCCTGGCCTGCCTGGCCTGGCCTGGCCCCCTGGCCTGGCCCCAGCCTAGCCTGGGACACGGTCCCGGCCATAGGCCCGGCCTGGCGGCCCCAGCCTAGTGCCTGGCTTCGGCCCAGCCCTGGCCTGGCCTGGCCTAGCCTGGCCCTAGCCTGGCCGTGAGCCCTGGCTCTGGCCTGGCACTAACACTGGCCTGGCCTGGCCTAAGCCTAGCCTAACGCTAGCCCTAGTGCTGCTAGCGCTAGCCTAGTGCTGGCCCTGGCCCTAAGCCTGACTCTGACCCTGACCTAGCCTAGCCTAGCCTAGCACTAGCACTGGCCTAGCCGTAGGCTGCCTAACCCTGCCCTGGCCTGGCCTGGCCAAGGCCCTGGCCAGGCCCCTGGCCTGGCCTGATTGGGGTTGGGTTGGGGATGAGGGCTGGTTTGGGGACGGGGCTAGTGCTGGGGCTGGGGCTACTGCTGGGGCAGGGTTTGGGGTTGGGGTTGGTGTTTGGGGTTGGGGATGGGGTTGGGATTTGGGATTGGGGTTAGTGTTATTGGTTGGGGGTTAGGGGTTAAGTTTAGTTTACATTTGGGTTTGGGTTTGGGGTTAGTGTTAGTGTTTTGGTTAGGGTTGGGGTTAGTGTTAGGGTTTGGGTTAGTTTTAGGGTTAGGGTAGGTTCATGGTTAGGGTTTGGGTTGAGGGCTGGGGTTAGGGGTTGGGGTTACCGTTACTGTTGGGATTGGGGTTGGAAGGGTTGGAAATTTGGGGTTGGGGTTGGGAATAGTGTTGGGTTTGGTGTGGGGTTAGGGTTTTGAGTCGGGGTTGGGGTTTGGTTTAGGGTTAGGTGTAGGTGTGGGATTGGGGTTGAGGGTAGTGTTGGGGTTGGGGTTAGGGTTGGGTTAGGGTTGGGGTTGGGTTTTGGGCTGAGTGCTGGGTCTGGGGTTTTAAAGCTAGGGCTATGTCTGGGGATGGGTCTGGGACTAGGGTTGGGGTTGGGTTTAGGGGTGAGGGGTGGATTGGGGGTTGAGGTTAGTGTTAGTGTTGGGGTTAGGGTTGGGTTAGGGTTAGGGTTGGGGTTATGTTTTGGATTAGGTTTGGTGTTGATGTTGGTGTTGGGGTTGGGGTTAGGTCTAGTTTTGGGGGTTGGGGTTGGGGTTAGGGTTTGTGGTTTGGGGTTGGGGTTGAGGGGCTAGGGTTAATTTTGGGGCAAGGGCTGGTGCTGGGGCTGGGGTTGGGCTTAGTGTTTGGGGTTGGTGTTGGGTTTTGGGTTTAGGATTTGGGCTTAGTGTAGGTTTAGGGGTAGGGTTAGGGTTAGTGTTGGGTTTTAGGGTTTAGGATTAGGTTTGGGGTTAGGGTTAGGGCTATGGATAGGGTTGGTGGCTGGGGTTAGGGTTAGGATTAGGGGTTGGGGTTAGGGGTAGGGGTAGGGGTAGGAGTAGGGGAAGGTGTGGCTGGGGTTAGGGTTGGGTTTAGGGTTGGTTTGGGTTGGGGTTAGGGGGTTTGGGTTTGGGTTTGTGGTTGGGTTTGGGGTTGGGGCTAGGGACAGGGTTGGGGCTATTTGGGTTAGTGTTGGGTAGTGGTTGAGGCGGCAGTGGGGTTGGGGGTTTGGGTTTGGGTTGGGGTTATCTTTGGGGTTGGGTTGGGTTAGGAGTGGGTTTGGGTTTAGGGTTAGGGGCAGTTGAGGGGGCTGGGCTAGTGCTCGGGTTAGGGCTGGGACCAGGTCTAGGGTAAAGGTTGGGATTAGGGTTTAAGGGTTAGTGTTGGGGTTAAGGGTTGCGGTTAGGGTTGGGGCTGGGGTTAGGGCTGGGGCGGGTGGGGTTAGGGTTAAGTTGGGGTTGGAGTTGGGATTGACGAGTTGGGTTAGGGTTGGGGGTTGAGGTTAGGGTTAGCGTTCCTGTTAGGGTTGCAAGTTGAGGTTTGGTTGGGGTTGGGGTTGAGCCTTGGGGGTTCAGGTTAGGGTTAGGGTTAGGTTACATGTGGGAGGTAGGGGAAGGATATGGGTTGGGGGTTAGGGTTACAGATGTTAGGCGTTGGGTTAGTGTTGGGTTTTACCATGAGTTGGGTTTAGGGTTTTGGTATGGTTTGGGTTTGGTTTGGGGCTAGGGCTAGGGTTGGGAAAGCGGTAAGGAGTTGGGGGTTAGTGTTGGGGTGGTAAGTTTTGTTTTGGGGTAGTGTTAGGTGTAGGGTTGGGATTGGGGTTCGGCTTGAGGCGCAGCCTTAGGGGGCTATGACTAGGGTTAGGGTAGGGCTAACTACTGGGGGCTGGGCTGTGAAAGCTAGGGTTAGGGAGTAGGGTTTAGGGTTAAGTATTAAGCTTAGGAGTTAGGAGGCTATGGCTAAGGAGTTAGGGCTAGAGAGTTAGTGCTAAGGCAGGGTTACAGCTAGCTAGAGTTCGGGTAAAGGAATGTTAGGGTTAGGGTTAGGGATAGAACAGGGGTTAACGTTAGGTTCAGGTTTTAGAGGTGGGGTTTAGGGTTAAGCGTTAGGGGTTGGGGTGTTGGGTTGGGGTTAGTACTCTTAGGTTAGGAGTTAGGGTTGGGTTGGTTAGGTTAAGTAGGAACGAAGGAGTTAGAGATTAAGGTACTAGGAATTGAGGTTGAGAATTAGGTGATCTCAATTTAGGAAGTAATTTTTAGTGTTAGTGTTAGGGGGTTGAAGCAAGGTATAAAATAAGTTAGGGTTATGTGATCTAGTTAGGGTATAGTTAGGAATTTAAATTGAATTTAAAATTATGTTAAATTGGAATTAAGATTAGAGTTAGCACTATTGGGTAAGGGTTAAGAAGGATTTTAGGTAGGGTTGGGATTTAAAGGTTACGTTTAGGGTTAGGGTTTAGGGGATTAAGATTGAGTTACAGTGTTGGTATTGGTGGTTACAGTTAGTGTTAGCATTAGGGTTAAGGTTGTGTGTTAGCAGCATTAGGGTAAGGGTGAGATGTTTTGGAGTTAGGGGTTAAGTTAAGTTTGAGGTTAGTAGAGTTAGGGATAATAATGGTTGAGGTTGTCGGAGTTGAGGTCTAATTAAGGGTAATGCGTGAGAATGGTTGGGTGTCGTAGTTTGGTGGTTTTGGATTGTGATTTACAGTTAAGGTTACAGTTAAGTATAGGGATTAGGAGTTTAGGATTGATTTGGTCAAGAGTTATAGTTAATGTTAGGAGTTATGGTTAAGACTAGGGCTAAAGTATTAGGGCAAGGAGCTGGAGTGCTGAGGCTGAGCTTGGCTCATTTAGGTTGGAGTTGGAGTTAGTGTTTAAAGGTTAGGGAGTTAGGTACGATTTAAGATTGGGGTTAGGGTTGTAGTTAGGAGTTAGGTTAGCTTTGAGTGTTAGGTTTTAGGATTTAGGCTTAGGGTTAGATTAAGATAAGATATATTGAGAACTAAGGTTAGGAATTAAGGTAAAGTTAAATTATAGCCAAGAAAAATAAGAGTCTGTAGCAGTAATGGAAGAGTATAGCTAAGAGAGTTAAAATTAAGTGGTAAGGTAGGAGCTATGAATAGGGGTTAGAGCTAGGGATAGTGCTAGGGTTAGAGGGTTAGGGTGGAGTTGAGTTTGGGGTTAAGAATTATGTTTGGGGGTTAAGGTCATAATTGAGACTCCCGTGTGGATGATTTGGGATTTAGAGATCAGAAGTATTACTATTAGAATTAGAGTTGAAGATTAGAGTTAGGGTCTCAAGAAGTGGCTGGGAGGTTGGGGTTATACAGTTGAGAATTAAAATCTATAGTTGGGGGTTTCGGTTACTGCGGTTGAGGTTGAGTTGGGACAGGGTTAGGTTAGGAGACCGGGGTTAGTGTTGTGGTTGGGGTGTGTGGTTGGGTTAAGTAGGTAGGCTTCGTGTTAGGGTTGGTGGGCCAGGTTGGGGGTAGGGTTAGAGTTCGGGTTAGCGTTAGGAGTTAGCGTTAACGTTATGGATTTGTGGTGAGCTCAGGGTTGAGGTTTATCAATTCAGAATGGGGTGAGGGATGGAGGTGGAGGCATAGGTTAGGGTTGGAGTTAGGGGTTTAGGAGACAGGTTTGGGAGCTAAGTGGGGGCTAGTGCTACGGTTATGTTTAGGCTTAGAGGCGTGAGGATTAGAGGCTGGGTTATTGGCTGAGTATACAGTTGGTGTTGGGTCAGACGTAGGCTTAAGATTGGGGTTAACATGGTTAGGTATGATTTAAGAGTTGATATTGGGGTTTAGGTTAGATTAGGATTATTTTCGGCGGTGAGGTTCTAAATTAAGATTGAGTTGTTGTTGGAAGTAATATTTAGGGGTTAAAGTAAGGTTAAAGTTAAAGTTCAGTGTAGAAATTAGGTAGATGAAGTTCAGTTAAGTTACGGTTAGGAGTTAGTATTTAGGGGTTCAGGTGAGGTGGGTTAGCGGGTTACAGCCTTCGGGGCTAGGTTTAGGGGTTTGGGTTTAGGGTTCAGATTTTGGTGAGTATTAGTGTTAGGGTTAGGGCTAGGAATAGGTTTAGATGGGGCCTAGTGCATAGGGCTAGGGAGTAGAGAAAAGGTGGCTGGGCTGGGGTCACAGTTAGTGATTAGTGTGCAGGTGGGGTTAGGGGGTAAGAATGGCATTGAGATAGGGTTGGGATTTGGCACAGAACTAGTGTTTCAAGAGCTAGAGCTACGGCGGTAGAATTTGGGAGTTGGGTTAGTGTTTAGGGTTAGGGTTGGGACAGAGTTCAGGCTTAGGGTTAATGTGGGTGTTAGGTTTAGGGTTAGAGAGTTTTAGGCCCCGGGGCTTTTTGGGGTAGGGTTAGTGTGGAGTGGTTGAGCAGTGAGCTTACAGAATTAGAGGTTAGCGTACAAGATTATTATTATTCATGGTTAGGTTAGGGTTATATAGATTAGGGTCAGCAGGGTTAGGGTAGGCGTTAGCTGTTATTGTTAGGGTTAGGTGGATATTAAGGATTGGGGTAAGGGTTAGAGTAGGGGTTAGGGGTTAAAAGTATTGGTTGGATTCCAAGTTGAGGGTTAGGGGTTGCGAAAGATTAAGAGTATAGGTCAGGGATTGAGAAATGATGTTAGGGGTAGGGGTTAAGTGGTGTAGGAGTTTAGGGGTTAGAGCGTTAGTGTTACGGCTAAGGTTATTTGAAGCTAGGGCTATAGGTATAGGGATTAGGCTAAGATGAGTTGGGGTGAGTAGAGTCAAGCCTAAGGGTTAGGGGTGGTGATAGTGTTGGGGTTAGTGTTAGGAGTTGAGTTAGGAGTTAGGGTTAAGTTGGGATAGGAGTTAGTGTTAGTAGTGTTGAGTTTCAAATATTAGGGTTGGGATGACTAGAACTATATTTTAGACTCTCTTGGCTAAGGCTAGGGCTGAAATTATGGTTTAGGGACACGTTAGGGGTTAGTGAAAGTTGAAATGTTAGTGTTAGCGGAGTTGAAAGTTAGAAAGGTAGTGTTAAGAATTCGTCTAAAGGTCAGAGATAAATTGAGATAAAAGGTCAAAGTGAGATAAGGTCTAGAACTGAGACCCCATTAGCAAGTTAAAGGTTATGGTTAAGGGATAGGATGAGTTTTAAGTTACAGGGTTGGAGTTGAGACAAAATTTAGGAGGGTTTGGATTGAGATTAAGTGTCAAGGGTGGAAATCAAGGTCGAGGTGAGGTCAGGGTTTAGGGTTAGGAGTTAACATGTAATTGGCCGGTGCTGCTGATAAGATGGCGTTGGGTTGGTGGAAACTTAGGTTAGGGGATTGAGGTTAGGTCAGGAATCAGGAGGTGTCTGATTAGGGTTAGGGTAGGGACAGGGTGGAGCCAGAGTAGGGTTGAGTCAGGAGAGTGAGGTGGAAATGTTAAGTAAAGGTTAGGAATTAAGGTAGGAATTAAGATTAGCAGAGGATTTGGGTTAGGGGTTGGGATTAGGGTAAAAATTTGGATTGATTGGGTTTAGGAGTTGGGATTTAAAGTTAAGGTTAAGGGTTAAAATCATGAGTTAAGGGTTAAGTGGAGATAGGGTAGGGTTAGGGTTGATTGGATTTTGGTTGGGGGTTGGGGGTTAGGGTTGGGGTCATTTAGGAGTTAGGGTTGAGGTTCAAGGTTTAGGTTTAGGGTTAGGAGTTGAGTTTAGGTGGGGTTAGGGGGTTAGGGTGTAGATTAGCGTTATGGTTGGTATTGATGATAGGGTTGAGTATGGGGTTGGGTCAGGGGCAGGGGGAAGGATTTGAAGTTATAGGAGTACTTGTTCAATCACGTTAGTGCAGGTTTGGGATGGGGATAAATCATCAGGTGGGGTTGGAGTTTATGGTTAGGGATGGGGATGAGGATTAGGGTGAGACTATGTTGGGATTGGGGTTGGGTTTAGGAGTTGGGTGGGGTTGGGGACAGGAGTTTAGGATGAGGTTAGGGTTGATTAGAGGCCACGATCCCCAGTCATGGGTTGGGTTAGCGTTAAGTTAGTGTTAGATATGGAGTTACGGTTATGAATTGGTTAAAGTGTAAGGGAACAGGTATCAAGGAATGTGTTGGGTTGAGGATTACAGTTAGTTATTGTTAATGGCAGGATTAGGAGTTAAAGTGTTAAATGTTTAGGGATTAGGGTTAGTGTAGGAGTTTGATTCAGAGATTCTAGGGATTAAGGTTAGGGGTTAAGGTTAGTGTTAGGAGTTAGGGTCGGGAAATCGAGGAGTCAGAAGTCGGGAAGTCGGGTTAAGGTGCAGGTTATCGTTGGGTTGAGTGTTGAGATAGAGTTTACGGTTGGTTAGCGTTAAATTTAGGTGAGCATTAGAGTTTAGGGGTTTGATTGAGATTGGTAGTTATGTTAGTTAGGAATTAGTGAATGAAGGTGATGAGTTGGGTTGAGACCAGAGGTGAGGTCAATTTAAGCAGGGTTATGAGTCTTAAAGTTGGATTACAGGGTTGGGTTAGTGTTAGGATTAGGGTTGGGGTTTAGGGTTAAGGTGTTGAGGTTGAGTGTTAGGAGTTAAGAAGTGGGGCCCAGGGTTGTTGTGAGTTAGGGTTATGGTGTTGATATTGGGGTTTCAAAGTTAAGGATCAGTGTTGGGGTTATGTAGCTATGGATAGGGTTTGGGCTAAAGGTGAGTTTGAGTGTTAAGTGTGGTGCAGGGTTGAGAGTTGAAAATCAGTAGGGACAAAGTTAGTTCTTAGAATTGGGTTTGAGGGTGAGGTTAGTCAGTTTAGAGATTAACATTGGTTGAGATTAGTCTCAGGATGAGGATAGGGTTAGGTTTCAGAGTTCAGGGTCGGGGTTTAGGGTTAGGAGTTAGGAGTTAGTGTTAGGAGTTGACGTTAGGTGGGGTTGGAGTTAGGGTTAGGGGTTGGGTTAGGATTAGAAAGTACAGTTGGTGTTAGGGTTGAGGATTAGGTGGGTTAGGAGTTAGTGTTAGGGGTTTAAGCGTTAGATTGCAGGTTTAAAGGTTGATGTTATTATTAGGTTTATTGTTATAGAGAAGTTGGGTGCAGCTATCAGTAAAACTCAGCGTTAGGGCTGCAGGGTTGCGGGGTAGGTTTAAGTGTTGTGGTTAGTATGAGTTTAGGTAAATACAGAGACCAGGATAGGGTGAAACGTAGGGGTTGGTGTTTAGTGTTAGGTTGAGGCTAAAATGTTAAGGTTAGGAGATGAAAAATAGGTGGAATAAGAATAAATCATTAAGTTAAAATAAAATTCCATTAAAATTACAATTCAAAGAATTAAATTAGATTAAAATTAAATTTAAGATAAAATTAAATATCAAAATTAAGATCACAGAGTCAAAGTTAAGATAAGAATAAAATTGAATGGAAATTAAAATTTACAATTAAAATTTAAACTTACAAATATATTAAGACAAAAATTAGGAATTAGGGAATTAGAAAATAAACATAAAACTAAATTGAAATAAATTAGATAAGAAATTTGGCGTTAGGAATTGGGCAAGATTAGATTAAGATTTCTATATTATAATATTATAGTGAGAATTTAAAGATTATAGATAAAATAAAATTAAAGGAGATTAAAGTAAAGTAAAATTAGCAAAAGAAAATTGCTGTGAATTTAAATGTTAAAATTAAGGATAGTGTTATGGTTAGGTTAAAGATTAAAAACAAAATTAGTATTTAATATTAAAATTACAATTTAAATTATAAAATTTAAAGTTCTAAGAGATAAGGAATTATAAGACCTCAAACAAGAAATAATATTTTAATAAAATTAGAAATTCTATGTTAAAGTAAAATAAAATACAAAAAAATTAAAGTAAGGAATAAAATAAAGGAATTAGAAATTAGAAATTTATTTAAAAATTAAAGGATAGGTCAAAAGTTTAATTGAAAACTCAAAGATGAGATTTAGAATAAGACAAATTAAAAATTAAAATTAATTAAAGTTAGGAATTACGATATTAAAGATAAGATACAAAGTAGAATTAAATTTATAATTTAAGATTGAAATTTAGGAATTGAAGGGCTTTCAGGTTAGGAGTTAGAGACTGGGATTAAGTTGGAAGGCCAGTTCAGATTAAAATTCAGGGCCAGGTGGTAAGGAGTTGGGCCGAGATTAAGGATTCCTCTCATTCTGATTGACGGTGAGTGTTAAGTTCAAAGGAGTTAGGAGTTGAGATTTCAAGATCAAGGGTCAGGGGTTTTAGGAGTTAGGGTTAACATTAGGACTGCGATTAACATAGGGTTTGCGTTAGGGTTAGGGTTAGTTTAGGGGTTAGGGTTAGGGATACATGGTTGAGGTGCAGGATTAGTGTTGGGATTTAGGAATTCAAATTTGTTAGAGTTTAAGTTGGAGATTGAGATTAAGATTGAGTTAAGGTTATAGTTCAGGTCAAGATTAAAATGTTGAGAAAAGTTCAAACTTGGATATGTGTTAAGGGTTAAAGTTAGAAGGCTAAGGATTAAGATGACTAAATTAGGGTTAGGAAGTAGGTAGGAGTAGTGTTGCCGTTAGGTTAGTTAAAATTAGGAGTTAGACTTTAATTCAGGTATGAGTATAAGTTATGGTTGATGTTAGGGAATTATGGATTAGAGTTAGTGTTAGAGATTCTGGTTGGCGTAGGGAGTTTAGGCAAAATGATTTAAGTTGAAGTGTTAAGTTGCAGGACACAATTCTGATTAGGGATTAGAGATTAAGAAATTTTCGTTGGGTTAGTGTTGAGTTACAAAATTTAGCTTAAGGTGAAGTTAGAGTACATAATAGGGATTGGAACTAACATTAGTATTAGGGGTAGGAGTGAGTTGGGAGCAAGATAGTTCAACTTTGGGTTAGGGTTGGGGAGTCAGGATCCAGGAGTCATGGTTTGAGTCAGGGGTTAACATTAAAGGTGCATGTGATATAAGTTAGCGTTAAGATTAGGATTAAGCTAAAATTAGGGATTAGGTCAAAATATTAAAATTGGAAGTTAAGGTGTGTTAAGGAGTTAGGGATTAGGTCAAGATTGCAAATTCAGGAATTGAGTGAGGTGAGATTAGGGAGTTAGCAGAATAAGGTTGGGCTGAGGATTAGAGACAAATTAAGTGAGAGTTGAGATAGAGGTGTAGTAGAGTTGAGTGGGAGTTGGATGTGATTTCTACAATTTACGTTGGTGTTAAGTGTAAAATTAAGTTTAGGATTTAAAAGGAAGTTAAAACTAAGATTTGGGAATCGGAGATTAAATGTTAAAGTTAAAATTAAAGTTAAATCAAAATAAAATGTAAGGTGGAATTGAGATAAGATAAAGGTTTTGGTTTTAATGTTGAGTCAGAAGGGATTCAGATTAGAACAAGAATGAAAATTATGATTAGCAGTAGAAGTTAAGTTAGTATGAGTTTGAGAACTAGAGGTGGAGGTGGAGTCAAGATTGGAATTAGAGTTGGGGGGAAGTTGGAATTAGGGGTTTTAGGTGCAGTGCAGTTGGGGTTTAGTGATAGGTTAAAGGTTAGTGTTAAATTCAAATGTCAGAAGTCAGGGATTTAGGGATTAAAGATACTTTATTCAAGGTTAGCGATCAACGATCAAGATTTGAGATTAAGGCCTGTTAGTGTTAGGGGTGGAATGTGTTAGGGACAGTGTTGGAAATGTGGGTTGGAGCAGTGTTGGTCAGGAGTTATGATGTTTGAGGTTCGCGTTGGAGACAGGGTTGGGAATTAAGTTTGGGATTGGGATTAGGAGTTAGGAGTTGGACAATGGTTGGGGTTGGAGTTGGAGTTTGAGGTTAGGGATGATTTGGGAGTCAGGCCATGTTGGGATTAGGGGTTCAGAAAATAAGTAGGGGTTAAAAATTTCTATTCAAATGTTGGGGATTACGGTCGGATTAGTGTTGAGATTAGGAGTAAGATGTGTTCGAGTAGGCCTACAGTTAGGGATTGCAGGGGATTAGAAAGTTAAGGGGTTAGGAGTTATAATTAGAGACCAAGACCTTCTCTTGGATTTTGGGTAGAAGAGATTTAGGTTTGAGGTAGGTTTGGGATGAGGTTAGGAGTTCTGGGATTCACTCAGGTTGGGGTTGGAGTGTAAGGTTATAGTATCAAATTGGGATTAAGAGTTAGCAGGGTTTAAATTGGATGTGGTTAGGGGTTGAAAGGTTGAGTTGAGAGTTAGGGGTTAGGTTGGGGATAGGGATTAGAGATTTAAAAATTAAAATTGAGACAGGACAGAGATTGACAGAGGCCAGAGGTGGAGATGAGTTGAGGTCAAGGTCTAATTTAGAGATAAAGTAGGAGTTAGGTGGTAGGGTAAGGGGTTAATTTTGGTTAAGTTAGATTAGTTTAAAGTTAGGAGTTTGGTTTATGGTTCAGTTGAATTGAGTTAGGAGTTTTAGTTAGGGTTGAGACAGATGGTTAAGGTTATGGTTAGAGAGTTAGGTTTAAAGTTTTGAATCAGAGTTAGTTGATCTTCTCAGTTAGAGGAGTTCAGGGATCAGATGAGATTGGGAGATTAAAGTTTAGATAAACAGTCACAGTTAGGTTTGGTGTTAAGGATGGTGGGATTTAGGGATTGAGGTCAAGGTTAGTATTGGAGTTAGGTTGGGTCGAGGGCAGGAGTCAGGTTGCAGGGTTGGAATTTGTGTTAAGGGTTAGCGTTAGCATTAGTGTTAGGGGTTAGTGATAGGAGTTATGGTTAGGGTTGAGGGTTGAAAGGTGAAATGTTGGGAGTTGGGGAATTAGGATTGCGGGACCAGGGCGAGATATCTTGAGTAAGTGTTGGGTTGGAACCAAGACTAGGTGTGTAAAGGTAAAGTTATGGTTACAGTTAGTGATAGGTGCAGATTAAGATGGCAGTGTTAGTGTAGAAACTAGACAAGTTGAAGCTGAGGCCAAATTAATATTGAGACATTATCATATAGACCAAATTGAATTTAGAATGATGTTAAGTTAGTAGTGTTACTCATAGGGATTTTATGTTAAAGGAATTAAGGTAAGTGCAAGGATTTAGGAGATACTAGAATTTAAATTAGACACAAAATGTTAAAGTTAAATTAGACCCCAAAGATGAAGTTGAATAAGACCCATTATATGAACCATTTAAAATTTCTATTAAAATTAGGATAGTGAGAGTAAAAATATTAAAGATTAAAGTAAAAATTAAATTAAAGACAAATCTCAGTTGGAGATTGGAGTCCAAAGTCAATGTCAAGAAATTGAGGATTAGAGTCCAAAGTCACTTCGTTAAATTGGCGCGTTAGCATTAGGGTTAGCGTTATCAGATAGGTTAAGGATTAGTTCAAAGGGTTAGTCATTAGTGTTAGTGGTTAGGAGTTGGTGGTCAAAGAATGGGAATTAGGAGTTAGGAATGAGGAATTAAGGGTTAGTGTTGAGAATAAGGTGGGTTGTGGGTGAGAGTTTGGGAGGTTGGGATTGAGGTTGGGATTGGTGTTGGTATTGTTGTTGGTTGGAGTTATGATAGAAAGTTAGGTTTGAATAGCGGTGGTTGAATTAAGTTGGGATTTTGTTAGTTTAAAGTAAAGTTTAAAGGTGAGGGTTAGGGATTAAGTTAAATTAAAGGTTTGGTTTGGAATTAGAGTTAGGAGTTAGGGATTAGGTGTTTTGATAGTGTTGGGTTTGGGTGTTCAGGGATAAAGATTAAGGTGGGATCAGGATTAGAAGGGTAAGGGTTCGTTAGGGTGGTGTTGGGGGTTAAGTTAGGAGTTAGGATCAGGAGTGAAGGATTAGGGTTGAAAGTGGTAGGGTTTGGAGTTAGGTTCAGGAGTCTGACTGGGGTTTGGGAGTTAGGAGTTATGATCATTGGCATTGGCAATTAAGATTGACGATAAGTAGGATGCAAGGTTAGGAGTGGATTTTGGGAGTTGGGGTTAATCTGTTGAGTTTGGGGTCAAAGATGGGTTGGAGTTTGGGGAGTTGAGATTAGAGGTTAATCATTAAAGGTTGAGAATTAGAGTTTGGATTTCAGAGGTGGGGTTAGGATAGACTGAACTGGATTTGGGGTTTAGTTTGAAAGGTTAGAGGATTAAGTTGGGGAGGTTGTTGGAATTAGAGACAGACATGATTAGGAGTTAAGGGTTGAAGTGTTAGGAGTTAGGAGTTAAAATCCAGGAGTTAAGTTAGTATTAGTGTAAGAGACTAAAGTCCAGGCCAGGGCCAGAGACCGAGGTTACCAGGGTTGAGACCACAAAAGACAGTCTTGTTCAGGTGAAGATTGAATTAAAGACCAAGATTAATCCCAGTGTTATATAGTAGGGTTAGAGAGTTAGAATGAGATAGGGATTAGAAGTTAGGGATGCTTGACTAGGAATAGTGTTAGGGTTGAGATTAAGATTAAGAGTTAGTAGTGTTGCAAGAGTTAGAATTAGAAAAGTTTAAACTTAGGATATGTTAAGAGTTAAAGTTAGGGTTAGGTTTAGAGATGAGGCCTGAGGTAAAGTTGGGATAGAGTTCAGGAGTAGTGGTGGGGGTTGGGGTTTGGGGGTTAGAGATTAGACTGGAGTTAGGGTGTGAAATAGGATTATGGTTAGTGTTGAGAACTAAGAGACAGGATTGGATTAAGTATTATTAGGAGTTAGGTTAGTCTTTAAAGGTTAGGGTTAGGGGTTGGGATAGGGTTAGGGGTTAGGAGTTGAGGTTAGAAGTTGTGATATTAGTTGGAGTTAGGAGTTCCGAATTTATGATTGGGTTGCATCAGTTCAAAATGTTAGGGATAGGGATTCAAAGTAGGGAGTGTGTAAAGGTTAGTGTTATAGGAATTAGGGTTGGCTGTGCTTTGAGGCGGGTTGAAAATTTTAAGTTAAGGGTTAGGGATTAGGAATTTAGAAAGTTGATGTGAAGAGATAGGGTTAGTGTTGTGATGAAGTTAGTGTTAAAAGTATTTTGGGATTAGGGGTTAGGGGTTAGGATTAGGTGGGGGGTATGTTTGGGATAGGGTTAATAGTTTTAGTGTTGGTTTTGCTTGTTAGGAATTTGGCAGTAAAAGTAAAGTAAAGAGTAAATAAGTCAAGCGTATCGTTGAGGTAGAGATGGGAGTTTGGAGTTAAAGGTGGAGAGTTAAGATTAGGGATTGAATTACAGGGTTAGAGATTTAGAGTTTTAGGAACAAGGTGAAGTAGGTGGAAACTAAGGATAAGGGATTGCAGGCTGGGAACTAGTGTTAGGCTGGGACCAGAGCTAGGGGTCAGGAGTTAGGAGTTGAGATTGGGGTTGAGATTAGAGTTAAGAGATTAAGGTTAACGATATAGTGTTAGTGTTGGGGTTAATGTTAGGAGTTGGGGTTAAGGACCTAGAGGTTGGGATGAGTTTATGGTTGGTGTTACGGTTGGGGTTAAGCGTTAGTGTTAGGATTGTGATGTTTAATTGAAGTAGGGGTAGAGAGGTGATGAGTAGAGGTATGGGTTGCGGTTTCTTAGGTTTTGGAGTTGCAGGTTAGGGTTGAGGTTAGTTTTAGGGATTGAGTTTAGGGATTTAGGGATTAGATTTAAGGTTAGGGGTAGGAACTAAAGATAGGAGGTTGGGCCAATGAAAAAGTGCTAGAGGGGTGTGGCTGGGGAGCTGGGTGGAAGTGTTGGGGTTAGGGATTAAGTATTAGGGGTGGGTTTACAGAAGTTAGGGTTAGGTTTAGGTTTGATGTTGAAGGTATTAGGTTGCTGTTGGGGCTTACAGTGATGTTCTGTTTGACTTAGGATGGGGTTTAGGTTTAGGGTTCTTGGGGGTTGAGGATAGGTTTAGGATTAGCGTTACTGTTAGGATTACGGTTAGAAGAGGTTGGATTTAAGGTTAGGGTTAGAATAGAGGGTTTGTGTTGGGGTTAGAGCTCTGTTGGGCATGGTTAGGTTGAGGTTGGGAAGGGGTTGAATTTAAACAAGAAGTTCTAGAAGTTGGAGAGTTTAGAGGGATCAGGTTTTTGATATGGTTAGGGTTGGGGTTAGTGTTTAGGGGTTAGTGTTAGATAAATAAATTGAGGTTATGGTTGAGTTAATGTTGGGAGTTGTTAGACTTGTGATGAGGTTAGGTTAAAGATTTATGGTTATGTGGTTGAGTTGGGAGTTTATGTAATTAGGAGTTTGGGTCAGTGTTAGGATTGAGGTTAGAAGTTAGAAATGGAATTGAGGTTGAGAATATAGAGAGGATAAGGTGAGTTACAAATCACGCCTAGGAGAGAGGAGTAAGAGTTTGGATTGAAAGAGTTAAGTGCAGGAATTATATTAGGGACCAAGTTTAAGGATTAGGGATTGGAATTAAGGTGGAATTATGGTTGTTTTGGGTCAGGTTTAGGAGTTATGAGTTAAGCGCGGGTAGGGAGCAGAGTATGTGTTGGGGGTTTGGAGTTAGGGGTTAGGGTAGGTTGGGTAGGGGTTAGGTATAGGTTCGGATTTAGGGATGGGAGTTGGGGTAGGGTTAAATTTAGAGGCGAGGGAGAGGGGTTGGGACTATAACTAGTGCTAGGGTTGGGGCCAGGATAGGGCTAGGGTTGATGTGAGGTTAGGGTTCAGGGACTGGAGTTTATAATTAGGAAGTTTGCAAGGTTGAAAATGGTGGGTTCCATTACGTTGGAGTTATGGTTAGGGTTAGATTATCATTACTCTTAGGTTTTAGGGTTAGAAGAGGTTTAGGTTTGGCGATTATAAGCGTTGGAATAGGGTTGGTTTAAGTTAGCGATGGGAGTTATGGGTTAGGTTAGGATACGCTTAGGGTTTGGAGTTTTAGGTGTGGGGTTATGGTTGGGTTGGGTACAAATGTGTGGGGTTATGGGTGAGGTTATGGGTTGAGTTGATTATATTTTGGGTTGAGGTTAGATGAGTAAGTGTTTAGGAGTTTTGAAAGTTAGGGATTAGTGAATTTAGGTTAGTTAGGGATAGTGTTAGGGTAAGGTTACAGGTTAGGAAATTGTTTTAGGGAGGTGTGTTTAGGAGTTACAGGCTTCAGGATTTAAGGTTAGGATTTTATTATTAGTGTTAGGAATTAGGAATAGTGTTTAAGATAGGGATTAGTATTCAAGTTGGTCAAGGGATAAGATGATAGTTAGTGTTGATTTGAGGATTACACGGTTAGCGTTAGGAGTTATAATTAGGATTAAACTCAGTATTGGAAGTTAGATTTTGAAATGTTGAAAGGGTTAGGTTATGTTAAAGTGAGTGGTAGGTGGTATAGGTTGAAACTCAGTGAGTTAGGCTTGGAAATTTAGGGTGGGTCAAGTTTAGGAATTGTTCAGGGGTGATTGAGTTAGGGATTAGTAAATAAATTTAAGGATTTAGGAGTTTAAATTTAGAGATTTACAAAATTAGGAATTATTAGGTAAAGCATTATATTTAGTGTGGGTAAAATTCCAAGTTAAGATGAGAATTAGAAATTACTATTAGGAATTAAAATTAAAAATTCAAATTTGAATCACAATTAACTCAGTCATGATAAAATTAAATTGAAAATGAATAGTAAAATTGTGAATAAATTTAAAGTGGAAGAGTCTAGTCCATGATACCATAAGTAAGAAAACTAAAAATTAATTCAAGAATTAAAATTAAAATTTATAAATACAAAAAATAAAAATAAGAGAAGAAATAAAAATTAAATAAGCAAATTAGAAGTAAAGATTGAAATGTTAAATTAAGAGATAAATTAAAATTAAAATTAAAGGAATTAGGGTAAGGCAAAGAGAAAGAGGAATTAGGAATTGTAAAATTAATTTAGATTTAGGGGTTAGGAGTTACAGTTAGGTGTTGAGTGTTAGGGGTTAAGTTAGAGTTTAGGAGTTGGGTTAGTTAGAATTGTGGTTAGGAGTTGGGACTAATGTTTTCGGGTTAGGGTTAAAACAGGGTAGAATAGAAGACAGAGCTGGGTTGTAGTTGGTCAAGTATTTTAGATTACAAAATTGGGATTAGGGTAGAGGGTTGTCGTTCAATCAATTCATGAGAGTTGCAGGGTTAAGTCTATGTTGGGGTTGTGGTTATAGACCAGTGTGTAGGGGTTAGCATTAGGGGTTAGGGACTGGGATAGGTTATAATTGAAGCAAGTTCCAGTTAGGGCTAGGATGGGGCTTCAGTTCTGGTAGTGTTGGAGGTTAGAGTTTCCCTAAGTCTGGGATTTAGTCAGGGGCAAGAGTAAATGTTGGGTAGGGGTAGGGAATAGGTGTGGAGTTGAACAGAGATGATGTTAGGGTTAAGAATGAGATTGAGGTTAAGGTTACGATTGCAGTTAGGTATGGCTAGTGTTAGGTTTAGGAGGTTTGGGTGAGGGATTACGGTTAGGGGTTAACACTCAAGATTTAGGGGTTAGGGTTAAGATTAAGTTAGGAGTTGAGGTTAAAGTGAATTTAAGTTATGGTTAGAGTTAGGTTATATTAAATTGAGATTCCGGTTAGGTTTAGGAAGGTTAGGAGTTAGGAAGTTGAGACTAGGAGTTACGGTTGAGGGTTAGCGATCTGGTTCAGGGATAAGTTAGGAGTTAAACCTGATTAGGGACAGAGTTGAGGTGGGATTAAGTTGGCAGCATGTGGTGCTGTTGGGTTAGGAGTTAAGTTAGGAGTTAGGGGTTAGGGGTGAGGCTAAAGTGAGTTAGTGCCAAGGCTAGTACTGGCACTCTGAGTTGGGATTTCATTGGTTGCAGGGTTGGCGCTAGGGTTAGGGGTATTGATAAGGGCGGGATGAGTTTTGGGTTAAATTGCTCGGTTGGGATTTGGCGAGTTAAGGTTAAGAGCAATGATTGCAAGGTTGGGTTTAGTTTGGGTTAGGTTTGGTTTAGGGTTGGGGTTTAGGTTTTAAGGACAATTTGAGGTTAGGGTTTGAGTATTAGGGTTAGCATTAGGAGTTAGGGATTAGGGATTAGAGATGAGTTGATTAAATTAGGGATTAATGCTAAATATTAGGAGTTAGGTTAGGAATTAAAGATTAAGAAGTTAGTGTTGATATTAGAGCTGATGTTAGGAAGGTTAAGCGTTAGTGGTAGGAGTTAATGAAGCAGTGTTAGTGTTAAAATTAAGGTTGAAATGTTAGTGTTAGGTTACGATTAGGAAGTGTGTGATAGTAGAGATAGGAGTAGCATGGGTTGGGGTTAGGTTTAGGAGTTAGGTTTAAGGTGGTTAAGGTTACGGTTGGGGTTGGGGTTAGGTAGGGATGACGTTAGGGTGGTGGGATGCTGGGGATTGGAGTTTAGGTTTAGGGGTTAGGTTGGAATTTAAGGTGGGATAGGGTTTAGTTTTGTGTTGGGGGTTGAGTGAGATAGGATCTGATTGCATTACCCTCTTTGGGTTGGTGTGCCACAGAGGAGATTTGGGACCGGGGTTATATGGCGTGATAGGCTAAGGGTTAGAGGATTCTGGGATTGGGATTTAGGTTTGTTAGGAGGTTAGGAGTTGGAGGTTTAGGGGTAGAGGTTGGGTTAGGGATTTTATGGTGTAGGCTTTGTGTCGGGTAGAGGTTGAGGTTAGGGTTAGAGATAGGGGGTATGTGTTGGGATTTGAGTTAGTCTTACCTGATTAGGGTTGGGTTCAGAGTTTGAAATAGGGTTAAGGTTGGATTTAGAACTAGGGAGAGGGTTAGGGTTACAGTTAGTGATGTCTTTAGTGCTAGGGCTGTGGCTAGTTAGTGTAGATTAGGGTTCGGGAGTAGGGTTATAGTTAGGTTTATGGGATGAGGTAGTGTTAGGGTTAGGGGTTTGGGTTACAGGGGTTGGGGGTTAAATTGTATTTACTCTTAAGTTTTGGGGTTAGAGAGGGTTCTAGGTCTAGTGTTAGCATTAGAATAGTGTTAGGGTAGGGTTAGGAATAAGATGAGTGTTAGGTTAAAGATTGAGTTAGCGTTAAGGGAGTTAGGGTTAGGAGTTGATGTTCGGAGGTGAGGAGTTAAAGGTTAGGAGTTAAGGAGTTAGAGAAGTTAAAGTGAAGTAGGGATTAAGTATGGATGGAGTTAAGTTAGGAGTTAACATTAATGTTAGGAGTTAGGGTTGGGGTTAGAGATTAGGGGGATTTAGGGGTTTTAGTAGCAAGGTTAGGTGCATTTTAGGTGCAGGGATATCATATTGAAGTGTTAGGGTTTAGGGGTTAGGTTTCGAGGCCAGCTTTAGGGGTTGTGTGGGGTTAGGGTGAACATAAGTTGGGGTTGGTGTTAGGGATTTACCCAGTTAGGAGTTTAGGAGATAGGGTTAGGAATTGAGGTTTAGGGTGAAGGGTTCTGGAGTTCAGGTTAGGGGTTAGGGGTTGGGTTGGGGGTTGGGGATGGGATTTAGGGTTAGGAGTTCAGAGGGTTAGGGATTGGGGTGAGGGTTGGGGGTTAGGTAGAGTTGGTGTTGGGGTTGAGGTTAGGGTTAGCCCAGGTAAGGTTAGGGTTATATTTAGGCTTAGTGTTGGTGTTAGAGTTGGGATTAGTGTTGGTGTTGGGTGCACGTTTGGGAGCTGAGGGTGAGGCAGGTTAGGGGTATGGGGTTGGGTTTGGGTTAGGATTAGTGTTGGTTGGGGGTTGGGGACAGTTTAGGAAGGTTAGGTCACAGGATTTATGGTTGAGATGGCGATTAAGTTTGGGAGCCAAGGTAAGGTTGTGGTTGGTTTAAAGTTAGGTGGTGGTGGCACGGAGTGTGGAATTTAGGAGTTAGGTTTAGGAAAAGGTGTCAGAGTTTAGGGTTTGCTGTGGACAGGGGTTAGAGATTGGGGTTGGGGAGTTTAGGGTTGAGGTTAGGTTAGGGGTGAGGTAGTAAGGAATTGTGGTTGTAGTTTTAAAGTTAGGTTGGTGTTGGGGTTGGGGGTGTGGGTTTAGGGTTAGGTTTGGGAAGATATTAATGAGAGTTAGGTTCTACGGATGGTTGGGGTTAGGTTGGGTTTAGGGTTAAATGGTTAGGGTTGGGACGTTAATAGGGTTGAGTGTTTGGCGAGGTTAGGGGTTAGGAGTTTATGCGCAGTGGTAGGGTTACTGCAGTTCTGTTAGGATTAGGGTTAAGCAGGGTTGGGGTTAGGGTTAGGGTTGGATTGGGGTTGGGGGTTGGGGAGCAGGGGTGAGTTTGGAGTTGGGTTAGGTTGCGAGGTTGAACGAAAGTTAGGTTGGAATACTAGGTTAACTAACTCGAGGAGTTAGGTGTAAAGTTAAGGGTAGGGGTAGGGTTGGGTTCGTTTAGGTTAGGGTTAGAATTACAGTGAGGTTAAGGGTTAGGGATGGAGTTAAGGTTTAGGGTTGGGGTTAATTCTGGGTTAGGGTGAGTTAGGTTTGGCATGTTGGGGACGAGGGTGTTGAAAGGGATGGGATTAGGTTTAGTGTTACAGTTAGAGTTAGGTTTAGAAAGGTTTAGGTTTAATTACGGTTAGAATAAAGGGTTAGGAGTTGGGGATAGGGATAAGAAATCTGATTTAGGCTTAGGATTGGTTTGGGGGTGAGGTTAGGTTGGTGATAGATCGCTATGGTAAGGCTGAAGAGGTTTCGGGGTTTCGGTTGATGTTGAGTTGGAGTTACAGTTGAGGCAGGTAGAGGTAGACAAATAAGACAGATTAGGTTTGGGATTTGGTGTTTATTGTTAGGGGTTACGGTTAGGGATTAGAGTTAGGAAGTGTTAGTTAGGGTTAGAGTAGAGACCAAGAGAGTAAAGGTCAATCTTTGGTTAGAGGTGAGGAGGTGGGATGAGGAGAATGTGGTCAGAGGGATTTGTGGTTGAGTTTAGTAGTGTTTAGGTCTGCAGTTAGGGTTGGTGAATTTGGGATTAAGGAGATTAAATTTGGGATTTAAGGTGGGATTGGGGTTAGGAGTTAAGTTCAAGGAGTTAGCGTTACTGTTGGTTGGGATTTAGAAAATTTATAGGACAAGGGTTAAGGATTAGGAGTATGGTTAAGAGTTAGCTTTATAGTGGGTTATGGTTGGGTTGGATTAGGGACCAATGTTGGGATTAGGGGTTGGCTGAGTGGGTTTAGGGGTTCAGGTTGGGATTTGTGAGTTGGGAGTTAAGGTTAGGGATTAGGCTAAACGTTACTGTTAGGGATTGAAAAGTTTCAGTTAGGCTTGGGATAGGGATAGGGTTTTGGGTTTAGGGTTAGGGTTGGGTTAGGTTTACAGTTGAGTTAGGTTAGTTACAAGGTGAGTGTTGGAGTCAGGCCTAGGGGTTAGTGCGAAACTAGGGCTGGGGCTAGGGACTATAGACACAGAGTTGGGTTTTGGGGTTAGGTTGGTGGTGGTATTATAAGATGAGTTAGGAGTTATGGTTGTGTTAGCATTAGGGTTAAGGTTGGTAGGAGTTGGGGTTGGGGTCAAGGATAAGGAAGTTTGGGGGATAGGTTTGGGGTTAGCCATGTTGAGTTAATCAAAGTAGGGTTTGGGGATTAAGTTAGTCGTAGGGATTAGGAGTTAGTGTTACTGATAGTTAAGTTTTCTTCGCTTTAGGAAGTTGAGTTATTAACAAAGGGATTAGGTGGTGTTTGGAGTTAGGAGTTAGGGATCAGGGTTAGCTCAAGAGATAGAGTTAAGGTTGTAGTTGGGTGAGGTTGTGTTGAGTTGGGGGTTATCGGAAATCAGGGGTAAGGGATTAGGGGGATTTCAGAGTGTGAGGTTAGGAGTTAGGGATTGCTGTGCGGGTTGGAGGTCGGAGACACAGTATATGGTTTAGGGTTAGGAGTTAGGGTGCAGGCTGATGCTAGGTTGGGAGGGTTTGATTTTAAGGTTTTAGAAGGGTTAGCGTTAGGGGTTAGGAGTTAGGGACCAGAAACTTGGGAATTAGGTTTAGGGGTTGAATTTTAAGTGAGGTTACTGTTAGGATTTAGGATTGGGATCTAGGATTAGTGTTGGGAGTTAAGGTTACTCAGTGGGGGTTGGGGTTGGCGAAAGATAAAATGCGTTTATGGTTGGAGTTCTTGATTAGGGGTTAGGGTTAGGTTGAGGTTAGTGTTAAGGGTGGAGGTTAGGGTTTGGGATTTAGGGTTAGCGTTACTCTTGGGTTTAGGATTAGAAGGTTTAGGGTTAGGGTTAGGGGTTAGGATTAGGGTTAGGGTTTGGTTTAGGGTTGGGTTAGGGGTTGGGGTTAGGGTAGAGTTGCTCTTGGGTTTGGGGTTAGAAGGGGTTAGGGTTAGGGATATGGTTGGGTTAGGGGTTAGGGTTGGGGTTGGGGGTTGGGGTTGGGTTTGAGTTGGTGTTACTCTTGGTTTGGGGTTAGAAGATATTTAGGGTTAGGGGTTGGGGTTGGGGTTAGGATTGGTATTAGTGTTGGGGTCATGGTCTGGGTCAGGATCCGGGTCATGGTCCCGGGTCAGGGTTTATGGTTAGGTTTAGCGTTAGAAGTTAGCATTAGGATTTAGGTTTAGGGTTAGTGTTAGGGGTTATGGTTGGGTTTGGGGTTGGACTTAGGGTTATAGTTAGGGTTAGTGTTATGGTTGGGGTAGGGGTTAGCGCTGGGGTTGGGGTTAGGGTTTGGATTGGCGTTGGGGTTAGTGTTGGGGTTGGGGTTAGGGTTGGGGTTGGGTTTAGGGTTAGGGTTAGGGTTAGGTTTAGGGGTTAGGGTTGGCGTTGGCGTTACTCTTAGGATTAGGGATAGAAGAGGTTTGGGGTTAGGGTTTGGTTTGGGTTTGGGGTTAGGGTTAGCGTTACTCTTAGGTTTAGGGTTAGAAGGTTTAGGGTTAGGGGTTAGGGGTTGGTGATTGGGGTTAAGTAAAGGGTTGGGTTTAGGGGTTACGGTTGGTTTGTGTTAGGGTTATGGTTAGGGTTTTTGTTACGGTTAGTGTTGGGTTAGGTGTTAGGGTTAGGGTTTGGGTTGGGGTTTAGGTTAAGGTTGGGGTTGGGGGTTGGGTTATAGGGTTAGCGTTAGCTTTAGGGTTAGGGTTAGTGTTAGGGTTGGGGTTAGAAGTCAGTGTCACGGTAGGGTTTAGGGATAGGAGTTAGCGTTAGGGTTGCCATTAGTGTTACGGTTAGCGTTAGGGTTAGGGTTAGGGTTCGTGTTAGGGTTAGGGTTAGGTGCTAGGGTCAGGAGTTGGGTTAGGGGTTAGGGTTGGATTAGAGGCTAGGGTGGGGTTGGGGTTAGGGTTGAGTTGGGGTTAATGTTGGGATTGGGGTTGGGGTTAGCGTTGGGTATGTGGTTGGGTTTAGTTTTGGGTTGGGGGTTGGGGTTAGGGTTAGGGGTTGAGGATTAGGTTAGGGTTGGGGTTGGGTTACGGTTGGGGTTGGGATTACGGTTTAGGTTTGGGTTTGTGTTAAGGTTAGTGTTAGGGTTAGCGTTAGGGATTAGAGGTGGGGTTACTGTTAGTGTTTGGGGTTAGGGTTAGTGTTAGGTTTGGGATTAGGGTTAGTTAAGGTGTGGGTTAGGGTTTGGGGTTAGGGTTAGGTTTAGGGGATTTGCTGGGGTTAGGGTTGGTGTTAGGATTTGGTTTAGGGTTAGGGTTAGGATTAGGGGTTGGGGGTTAGGTTTGGGGTTTGGAGCTGAGGATATGTTTAAGACTAGGGCTACTGCTAGGGCTGGGATAGCTCTGGGACTAGGGCTGAGGTTAGGGTTAGTGTTTAGTGTTATGGTTGGGGTTAGAATTGGGGTATGGATAGGGTTAGGGGTTGGGGATAGGGTTAGGGATATTGTTGGGGTTAAGTTAGGGTTGGGATTAGGGTTAGGGTTGGGGTTAGGGTTTCAGGTTGGGGTTAGGAAGAGTTTAGGCCTAGGATATGTGTTAGAGATTAAAGTTAGGGTTAGGGTTGGGGATTGTAGGGCCTAGGGCTGGGAGCTAGGATTAGGGGAGAGTTAGGGAAGGTTTGACGTTGGGGTTAGGTTTAGGGATAAGGTGAGCATTACTATTAGGTTTATTGTTACGGTTGGAGCCGGGGTTGGGGTTTACGGTTAGGGTTGGTGTTGGGGTTAGGTTTATGGGTTGGGGTTTGGTTGGGGTTGGCGTTACTCTTAGGATTGGGATAGAGGTTTGGGGTTGGGGTTTGCTTTAGGGTCATATGGTTGTTTTGGGATTCTGCTTAGGGGTTAGTGTTAGTGTTTGGTTGGGTTGGGGTTAGGGTTAGGGTTAGGTGGTTAAGTTTAGGGTTGGGGGCTAGGGAGGTTGGGGTTGGGGGTTGGTTTAGGGTTGGGGGTGGGGGTTGGGGGTTGAGTTTGGGACTAGGGTTAGGGTTAGGGTTAGCGTTACTCTTAGGTTGAGTGTGGGGTTTGGGTTTTAGGTTAGCATTGGGATAAAGTTAGGGGTTAGTTTTAGTTTGTTAGGGACAGGGGTGGTGGTAGGTGTTGGTGTTTAGGTTTATTAGGTGTAGTGTCAGGATTAAAGGCTAGGTGGGGTTAGGGTTAAGGGTGGGGAATGGATAGGGTAGGTATGTTTGGAGTTGAGTTGGGTTTGATTGGGTTAGGTTAGTGTTGGGTTGGTGGGATTAGTGTTAAGGTTGGGTTGGGGTGGGGATGAAGGGGTTAGTTGGGGTTATGATTAGGGTTGGGGTTAGTGTTGGGGTTGGGGGTTAGGTTTAGGGTTATGGTTGGATTGATTAGTGTTGGGGGTTAGCGTTAGGGTTGGGTTGGGACCCAGGTTTGGTTTAGACACGTTTGAGTGGGGTGGAGTTGGTCAGGGTTAGGAGGATTATGGTTTAGGGGTTAGGGTTAGAATAGTGTTAGGG